>JAIUZE010002094.1:0-29823 GCA_022085475.1 Heliosperma pusillum
ATAAGGAATGATTGATTTGAAATTTTTGTTTCCAAATATTTTGTATCCGCTTCCCATAATTAGTATTGCGTTTACACTGGAACAATATTTTTTGTAAAATAAACTAATTTTTGAAAATAAATTATTTATGTAACTTATTGCTTTTACACTGAAATTATTTCAAATACTTATTTTGAAGTTTTTAATACGTATTTAAATTTGTATGTATAAATAATATTATACGTAAAATTATGTATTTGAAACGTATTTAGATTTTTTATGTATCAAAAATATTATACGTATTATGTATTTGAAACGTATTTAGATTTTTTATGCATCAAAAATATTATACGTACAAGTCTGTATTTGTAACGTATTTAAATTTTTATGTGGTAATAATATTATACGTAAATAATAATTTGGTATAATAGTATAAAATATTTTATATTAAATAATTATTAGTACAAAATAGAAAAATAATTTCGGTAGAAAACATATACATTTTTTTGGTGGAAAAAAATGGCCTGTTTTGGTCAATTTGCTAGTTATCGACTTTATTTTACTTAGATTAGTTTGTAACCTTTGGACGTGTAGATTAATGGTGGAACCGAAGTATTTAGCTAGAACATAGTGGATTTTCCTTAAACGATGTTTTTTATTAAATAAAAGCATATAGTTAGTCAATATTTTGTTGACCATATTTTTCCTAGTAAGACGGTTGTTTATTTTTTTGTACCCTTTTTTGTCTGATGTGTAATTGTTTATATGTTAAAACCATTAAAGAAGCATATAGTTAGTCAATATTCCATTCTTTTTTTTTTATTTATTGTTAACTGCAAATAGCCAGTCAAACTGGCTATTTTGACCTGTAAATAGCCAGTCAAACTGGTTAATTTTATAATTTTGAGGCTGTATAATATTATAGTTGTATAATAGTTTAATAATAATATCTTACAATTTTTAATTTATAATATTATTGTTTTATAAAAAAAAAAAGTAATGTTTACGATTAAGTAATGTAATTTTATGAAAATAATACTAAGAAACTCTTGAAAATATTTGGAATAATTAATTAAAAAACCTTAAAGTTTTATTTGATTAACTTGAAACATAAATACAACATTGAAAAATGACAGTTACAACATTAAAGAAAGACTGAATACAACAGTGGTTAATTCCAGTTGTTGTAACTAGTCTTAATAATATCCCACTCAGTAGTATTAATCCATCGTGCCGCAAATAGGCTCGTGATCCTCGTCATCGTAATCTGAAATATCATCCATAAAGTTGGTTGGTTCATATTCACCCTCACCAAATGCGGCCAGCATGTCCTCCTCGGTTGTAAGATCTTCATAAACTTTCCAATAATACACCGGTTCCCGCCTAACAAAGACTCGACCCTCTCCAGATAGAAGGTCCCTTAAGGCGGACTGATCCACTATTTTGAACAACCTTTTAATCATGCTTACTAATTCATCTTTTAAGGATCTTAGTTCCTCGCATTTTGTGGTCCATGTATCTGAATTTATAAATAAAATATATATAATAAATTGAATGTAAAACATAAAATAAGAAGAGAATGATTAATATATTACCGAAGGTAGTGTTGGCTGGCATGGAGGGAGTGAGAACAACATTAGCATTGCCTGTAAATATACCATTGAGCTTACTTAAGGGTGGAGCACCCAATAATAAGTCCATGTAAATATATTCCGTAATTAATAATTTAAGACGAGTTTGAAAATTATCCGACTCGTCCCTAATTCTATCTATTTCCCTCTGCACTTCTTGAACTTCAGAATCCCAATTATCAGACATTGTTAACTTTTGTTGTGGTGAGGTGTTGGTGGTTGAGGAGGGAGGAGTTGTGTGAAAATAAGTTTTAGGAAGGTGTTATTTATAGGGAAAAAGGGAGGGAGTGATATGTCAGTTGTTTGATCATGGTTGGTTCTATCCTGATTACGGATAAGATTGAATAATATTGATTGGATAAATGAAATCTCACTTTTTTTTTTCATATATTAATTATCTGCGTATTAAATAAAAGTATTTAGTTAGTCAATGTTTTAACCCTTTTTTTTTCTGGTTGTTCCGTTTGTCTGATGTGTAATTGTTTATATGTTAAAACCATTAAAGAAGCTAATTCATATTTAAGTCTTTTACAGTTATGGCATCTTCTTCTTCTTCCCAGCCTAGATGTTTCCAGGGTCCCCTCTGTGATACACTATTTTGTCTCCAGGCAAAGCATATATCCGCACAGGTTTTTAGGCATGAACGTCCATCTGATGTTGCCGCCAAAGCACGTAGAGCAGACGATAATGTATGGAGAGAGTGGACGTATGAGATGGAGATTTGTCAAGGAACGGCAAATTATGTCGCACAGATGGGCTTCGGGGTATTTTTCAAGTTAGGAAACCTGAGAAACGACCACTCTCTTTTGCATGCACTGCTTGAGAGATTTCGTCCCGAGACCCACACATTTCACCTTCCAGTAGGTGAGGCGATGATTTCTCTGCAGGATGTTGAGGTCCTCCTTGGTCTTAGAGTAGATGGATATCTTGTGGGGTCTAATCCCACCCGTTTGGTGGTTCCCGACACTGATTGGGAGTCCTATGTTCAGGGGATGCTTGGTTTAGAGGATCTTCCCCATGGGAGTTCCTATTTTGAAGCCGAGTGGTTGGTCACGTCACACTTGGAAACTAGGATACGTAGACCCGCTACGTTAACTGAGGCCGACATGCAGCAGCGTGCTCGTTGTTTTGTTCTTTGGATGTTAGGTAACAGGTTGTTTATCAACTCTAAGAAGACACATGTTCACAAGGATATGGTTCTGTGTGTAGCTGACTTTGATGTGTGCAGTGGCTACAGTTGGGGTTCAGCTGTCTTGGCTTACTTGCTGCATGATATGTGTAAATGTGTTTTACAACCCCCCTCGGCCACTATTTACATGAACGGAGCGACACAACTGCTGCAATATTGGGCGTACGAGCGGATATCTATTTTAAGGCCTGAATTCCGCGTGCAAAATGATGTGCCGACTGGCATGCCAGTTATTGGAGGTCCCTTAGGTAGTCGTTACACCGACCGCCGTTGCATTCAGCGAAAAGTAAATTTGCCGTATTATCGGGATCAGTTGGCCACCTTCTCATGGGAACAGGTACTACTTCTTTTACTAGAGAGGGGACCATTTATTTTTTGGTGCTACTTGTTTCCATTCGTTACCTAATTTGTTTCCGTTTACTTTTTATGTAGTTCGAGTGGACCCCCTACAGGAACATCGTACATAATTTACCTGATGCGTGCACGAGTGGCTGGGGAATATACCTCTCTAACATGCCTCTCATATGTGGATTGTGGGTTGCCTTCCACAACCCGCATCGATGTATTAGACAGTTTGGTGGTGTCCAAACGGTGCCTGTGGGTTGACTTGTTTTGACAGAGAACAACTGGAAGGTCCATGTGACTAATAAGTATGTGACAAGAAAAAGCGTGGACAAATGGAGGAATGACCACCTACTAGAGTATATCAACATGTGGAACGAAAGGCGTCAACGGATTATTTATACAGGGCCGATTGATCCTAGTAGGGTTCCCGAAGTAGATCCGCGTTATCTAACATGGTATCTAGATAACTCTGTTCGTTACATATGTGATCCAGACGTCAGGACTATTAGCGGGTACAATCCGCACGGAGAGAGGTTGTTGTATACGGTATGTTTTTATATTTTATTTAACTTAAATTATTTTGATTTTGATTTTGTACTGTATTTAATTTAATTTAATATATTTTGATTTTGTAGAACCAATGTTTGACTGATCTCCGTCAACGTGCGCAAGGATGGAGTGATCAATCTTTGGCACACGGAGTAGGTGCCTATCTTGGAAGTGCAGCTAGGTGTCCTTGGGTAGATCCTCCTGCTACCGTGCGACCTACTCAGGTCATGAGGAGCCCTCGCGCCGCAGATGCCGAACAACAGCTTCCACCAGTGAGACAACGAAGACATCCTCGGACACGCGACGAGGCACGGGCAACGCAAGAAGCTTACAATGCTCAGTACCAGCACCAACACCAACAGGACGAGGTTGTTCCGCAGTATCAAGACCAACAAGGTGGTTTCATGGGCTTGGATGGGCTTGACTTGGATGCTTTGAATTGGGAACAAATACAAGCTACTGTTAGTGATGTTGGTGGATTCGGTGGAGCACATGGTGACAATGTCGGTGGTAGTGGTGGTGGTGTATATGGTGGGGTCGGTGGCAGTGGTGATAACTGGGGTGATGGATATGATAACTGGGGTAGTGGTGGTGGTGTATATGGTGGGGTCGGTGGTGATAACTGGGGTGGTGGTGTAACAGGTGGGGTCGGTGGTAGTGGTGGTGTTGTATATGGTGGAGTCGGTGGTAGTGGTGATAACTGGGGTGGTGGTGTAACAGGTGGGGTCGGTGGTAGTGGTGGGGTTGTATATGGCGGAGTCGGTGGTAGTGGTGTAAACTGGGGTGGTGGATATGATGGAGCTGTGACCGGCACTACCTACTTGGATGGTGGTGGATATGACGGTGCAGGTTTGGATTTGAGTTTGACTTTGAGGCCCTCTGACCAGTCTGCGGTTGTTGATGCTCCACAAAGTGTGTATTTGACACCCGAACAACAGCTTAGGCGGCTGACCAGACCTGTTGGTCGTCGGGATAGCAACCAACACGTCAGACCAACCCAAGGCATTGGTTTTGGTACTCGTCCTAGACGTATTTTCACACCCGAAACAGACGATGAGGATGAGTAGTTTTTGTATGATGTATTCATTTCCTTTGTATTGTCCTAGACGCTTTCGTTTATGTTTTAGTTTATTATTTTAGTTTATTGTAATTGTCGTGGTTTCCTTTGTATGGATTTCGTTTTTTAATTTATTGGTGTTATTTTCGTATAATGTGCTCGCTTCCTTTGTATTGTGTTGAGACGCTTTCAATTGACTACTAGATTATATTACAAGGGTCTTCGTACATTAAGATAGGAATTACACAATGATGTATGCTAATCACTCTCATCTCTCTCGGCAACTCTATCAGTCGGGGGATGTGACATTGGACAACGTCTTCGTACATGGTTCATGTTCCCACAACGCGTACATGGTGGTCCACTTCTACCATGACCACGTTTCCTAGTGTAATCCATCGCCCCTAATCTATGATTAACAGTTCTACTACCTGGACCTGAATGCCTAACCAGTCTAACCTCATCAACCTCAAGTGACCAGTCAACAGTTGGCCACGTCCCACAACCCATAACTGGATGAAAGTTTCCTGAATACTGCCCTCTCCAACCTTCCATCGTATGAAATCGGTTGATAGTCATCAATGGATCGTAAATAACGGAATTAGCAACCGCAATCACATGGGAGCAAGGAAACCTATTGTTCTGCCACTTCCCGCAACTACAAACCCCTGCAAGGTGTTTCACCTCAAACTTGTGGCCCCTTTCATCAACAACCACAAAACAATCTCCCCATGAGGTAACCGTCTGTCTTGTCGAGTCCAACATATTTGCCATGTAAATGGCCATCGGATGTGGCGGTAGTGGAGTGTTGCAGGCGTTGATTTTAGGACGATCTCCGCGGAATATATAGGCACATTTCTCAAGAGTGATCTCAACCATGGCTCTAATGGGTAGGTGACGTGCTCCTTTGAGTACGTTGTTGTAGCTCTCCGACATGTTGGTCGTACTCAACCCCCATCTATGGCCACCATCCTCAAAGAGTGTCCACATCGTTGGGTCGATTTGTTGTAGATACTCAGCAGTTTCGGGGTTTAACTCATTAATTCTACTCCAAGCATTCCAGTATTTCGTCTGATTGAGCTCCGTCCCCAAGATCTGGCAAGCCTCCTTCAATCCCTTTCTCCTAAAATTGGTCAACAAATTGGCTTTGATGTGCTCTAAGCAAAATCTGTGCAGCCCATATGAAGGGTACTTCTGCAACATCACCTTCATCGCCGCTATTATACCTTCCAAAACAATCAACGTAAGTTTCAGTAACAATTTCAACAAACAATAATAAAGTGAAGAATTTTTAAAATGTAAAATACCTAGATGCCTGTCCGAGATCACACAAGTGAACCGATCTCTGATGATCGACTTATTCAGGTTATTCAAGAAAAAAGTCCAGCTAAGTGTAGTCTCTTCATCAACAAGAGCGAATGCCAGCGGCATTATGTTGTTGTTAGACGTCTTGCAAACAGCAACCAACAACTTCCCTTTGTAGGATCCACGAAGATGCGTCCCGTCCACAGAAACAACGGGACAACACTCTTGAAAAGTGGCAATGCAAGGAGCAAAAGACCAGAAAACATACTTCAGCACCCGCTGGGGCAAATACTTCGTCCCTTCAGAAAACTTGTACTTAACATACGTTCCCGGGTTAGCGACCTAAACAAGAATGACGGGAAACAGATGAAATAACATTATAAAATACAAAATAATACAATCCCCTAAAAAAACATATTAACCCACCTGAAGAGCCGCCATATACATAGGAAGGTCTCTGACATTGTGCTCCCAGGACCCGTACACGGCCTCAATTGCCTTCCTCTGCCCGTGCCACGCCTTACTGTAACTCACATCCACGCAAAACGCTTTCTTCACATCGAGTTGCACAAGTTTAACTTTATATCCAGTATCCTTTTTAACTTCATCCATAACCAACACACCAATTTCCCGGGAGGTAACGTTCTTCCTCCTACTCGCGTTAGAAGCTCAGGCACAGTTGTGCTGAGGAGTCCAAACAACAATCTTCCAGAACCCAGACCCTCTCTGTTGCGTGGCTCGCATCTTCCAACCACAGATTACACCGTGAAGCAACTCCTGAGGGTAACTTGTGGCTCTAGTCCCACACTCAACAGCCCACGTCTTCTTACGAGTCTCAACCGTTCGATACGAAACCCCCCTCTTCGAAGACCAAATTGTCATGGCATTTTGAACATCTACCTTAGTTTCGAATAGCGTACCGCCGACGATATTGTCAACGTTTCCATCAAACATTTTGGAAAATAGAGACCGTGAAGAACGGTCGACCTCATCACGGACAAGAGAATAGACATAGTGGTCAGTAGGGACATGAGGGACATGAGGTGCCACCTCATCCTCTGGGTCTGAGCTAGAGGGGTCTATACTTGACCCAAAACAGGAATTGGTTTCATCGGTGTTAATGTCTTCTAACCCAAAACCACTAAAATTGGATGACATGATGTTATAAGTAGGGTCATCGCTGTCCTCGTCACCATCGTTTCGCGCTTCTGGGAACACATTCAGATCTAATTGATGTCGGTTGCTAGGCTCACCAACATCACTCACCCCTCTACCTCCCAACACAGCACCCTGACTAGATCCCCCAAACTCATAAGAGGGTTGAATGAATTGGGACGATGGCAAATGAGGAGCAGTGGGTTGTAACAGAACATACAACTCAGGATGATTAAACGCATACATATAGATTGCACATACAAACTGGTTATCCTTGATATAAACATAACTTCTTCTACCAGACAAATCTGTCCACACAAGTGTGAACGAGATCTGTATGACTCTGAGATCGACATTGCAAACTATACTAACCTTCTCAACCAGATCTTCAAATGAGAGCTGACGATCAACGAGAATCATACCATCAGCTCTACACATCGTCTCTCCCACAACACCACCGACCCAAGGAACCCCGGAAGTCCAGAAACAAGATAAAAAAAAATGGAGCGTTAAATGACATTTTCGGAATGGTTTTCGTTTAAAGTGGTGAATGTTTGAAAAAATTTATTTAATGAAGTGTATTTTTGAGGTTATCGTAAAGTAGTGTATAGAAAACAAGTATCGAAAAAGGGGAATATGTACAAATACAAATCGCCAATACAACAAGCTATTCAGAAATAGCCAGTTGGACTGGCTATTAACTGGCTATTTGCAAAAAGCCACTCCAACTGGCGATTTGCAATGTCTAAAAAAAAAATTTGGAGAATCGCCACTCCAAGTGGCTAAAACCACTAAATTGCTTACAAAAATTAAATAAAACGCAAGGGTTGTTTACCCATAGTAAAGTTACCACTGATAATCAATGCACAACCTCCTTACCCTATCACTGAGGCACTACTGACTAGTGTAACTGTGTAATGTTGTATGAGAATGCTGAGATGCCCTATTGGATTTTTGGATACACCCGAAATGTTGAAATTTATTATGTCTCTGACAATATTTGTGGAAATGAATAATAAGCTCCTTGTTGAGTTTGTTAACAAAATTCTTTTCAGTGAGGTCACATTATGGCGTACTATAAGTTTGCCCGTTGCCTGTTAGCTTTGGAAATCAAATCGGAAATATGTTCTCCGTACTAAACACGAATGCAAAGCAATCAAAAGTTTACTCCAGGACGAGCAGGACTATTTATATTTCAGCAATGTACACAAACTGGTTTCGGTCAGTCATGATTGCGAAATTGGTTGTTGTGCCTCAATTTCATTCGTTTATTGTACTAGTAAGACAAGCTTTAAACTCTGATCATGGTATGACCTCAATGATGGACATTTCATTTTAATTGTATATGCACATACTCTAGTAACTGGGAATGGATAATTCAGGATGAAACATCTGACAAGGAACCGGAATGTTGTAAACTGCATCATATACATCTCAACATGCTTATCCAAACCAGAATAATTTCTCCTCATCAGTTTGAGCAGTGACATTCTCTACAAAGAATTTAAGACTAGAATTTTAGTAAAATGACGTATTTACCAGAATATTCAACCAGAAATAAGGCGCTACAAGTTTACAACCCCTTGGTTCCCTAACAAAGATCGTAGAAGTCTCAAATTGTTGGGTTAGCCGATCAGTTGGGTAGTATCAGTGCTTGAAATAGAGTGGTTAAGACCATAGTCACTAGTGTTATCACTATACCTTCTCACAAGTGCCATCCTCTTCATATTATCTATGTAGTCACGCGCGTCATAATCTACGCTTTCATATGGAAAATGCATTGGGCCGTGTCCTGCTTTTACTCCATCATCCAGTTCTGATGCTGACAGATTTCCTTCCAACGCTCGGATCACCTGCATTTCCACATAGCTTGCTTAGAACCAACAATTTAATGATGTGTTTTTTCAATACTATTTCTATGGGTCTATCCGCTATTTGGAAACAAAATATAGTGGAAGTCATATATTTGCAATGGTGTACGTCTTTGTGAAAGAAGAGGACATAAGTCATAAGCGGTAGAATACAGCAAAAACGTAGAAAATCAACTCCAAATTTCACTTTGGAAAAGAAAAGATGCAACTCATTTGAGTAATCTTAAAGCTGCTGTTGCATTGGGTTATACCAGAGACATCTCGATACGATATGTCAAGATTATTACTGCATCTGCGAGCGATGATATTCTAATACCATACTTTGCACCAAAAAAGGACAAGGCTTGATTCAACATAGGTTCGTATGCAAGTATGGTCAGGATTTTATGTCTCAACTCTTAAGCTTACTCGAAAAACATTCTCGACATTTTCTATGATTCATGTTTCAACCCTTCTTGTGTGAGTCTGTGAGATGTACCTGGCTCATTCTTGGTCGGCGCCATGATGAGAGGCGAACGCAAGCAGCAGCACAAGATACCATACTAACCATTTCATCCACGTTATAGTTATTTTGTAAGCGTGGATCAGCCAGTGTGTCAAAATTCCCATCCGCAATGGCTTGTGCCAGGAGGGGACGAGCCTATATGTAGTAATATCCAATGAAAAAGGTCTCAATAATAATATCTTAGGCCAAAATACATGATATTTTTGAGACATTATTGTTGAATATGGAATACTAACCCAATTTACCAAACTTCCATTTGTAGCAGGTCCAAAGTTACTGATGGGCGGGCGACCTGTAATAAGCTCAAGAAGCACGACTCCGTATGAATATATGTCTGATTTATCTGTAACCTTACCACTTGATGCATATTCTGGAGCTAGATACCTACATAAAAAGAGAGTTCAAAATTTGGAAACAGGATAAGATTTCATTCTGACCGAATGAAGCAAAATGATCGACTAAATTGTGCAATTTTGGTATTGTGAGGCAAGTCAGGCAACAATCAGATGATGCGAATTATCTATACGATTTTCATATTGTCATTCAAATTTCAAATATAGCCTCTCTGTGTTTTCACAAGGATTAGGCTGTGAAGCCTGTGATGCAAATTCTCTATACAATTTTCATAATTGGTCTTCAAAACAGTGTCTCTGTGTTTTTTCACAAGGATTATGCTGCTTAATTTCGACTCCCTCTAACCCGTCCATATGCAGGAGCTTTTGAGACTTTATGGCCGGTGATATCATTGCTGTATGAAGGATCAACATGATTCAGCACTTCTGAGTGTGTATCAGAATGAAACTCAATGCCTTACATACATAATCATGTTACTGAACAAAGTCCAAAAGATGAATGAAGAGTTTATCTGGTTTGATTAATAAAAAAGAGGAACCCTTACCCAAAAGTACCAACAACCCGAGTTGTCATGTGAGTAACAGAGGGATTAGTACTTGAGAAAATTTTCGCCAGTCCAAAATCAGAGACCTGTAAAAATAGTGTAAGCAAGAATCATTTTTTTAAGAATTTTCGAGAGAAACCAATTTGAAAAGAGGGTTGGGGGCCAGGGGTATGATTTTGAACCTTTGCCTCAAAGTTGAAGTCGAGAAGGATGTTAGCAGCTTTAATATCTCTATGAATAATGGAAGGACTGCCTGCAAAATGTTAAATGGTATCTGAATTAATAATATGTAGAAAATCAAAGAATTATGCATTTTTGGATTAATCATACTAAAAACTCACAGTCTTCATGTAGATAAGCTAACCCTTTTGCAGATCCTATCGCGATCTTCAATCTAGTAGGCCAGTCCATTACAGGCTGCTCTTTTCCTGCAACCCAGAACTTCAGGTTATTCTAGATATAGACTGATAAATTACAGACTACTTGTGAAAACAAGCAGTTAAAATCACTAACTTTTGAAGCTTCATATTCTGACAGATCTTGGTAATGGTGGTGGTGAAATAGTGTTAGTTCCTTGACTGTTATTTTGGCGACATTAACAGCCAATAACATCCTGAACGGATAAACTCAACATCCTTAAGTTCCTTGACTTTTTTTTGGCGACATTAACAGCCAATCGCGACATAGATTCTGAAGAGGGGAGCCTTGAAAGTCCCTCGGAGTTGGAGTTTATCCGTTCAGTAGGTCCCAGTTTGTCTTTTAGGCCGGATTTCTCTGGCTTAAGTTTACTCGTGGTATTAGATATCTAAATTGCCATGAATAAACATTTCGAATGTCAGGTGTGAGACTAATGCTACAATCCTAGAATGTCAATGAATAACAACTGGGTATCATTAACTTGTAGCTGTAAGCCTGTAATCTTAGGAAGACAGTGCTACAAAAGAGATCTAGTGCAGCAGAATCGAGTAATTGGTATCCGGCGCCTCAAGGTCGCGATTGGCTGTTAATCTAGTAGTCATATCACGAGTAAACTTAAGGATGTTATTCAGTCATAACCCAAATCTTTGACTCGGTTAAAAATGAAAACAATTCCCTAGATTATACGATGAAGAGAGAAAAATGACATGTGAACTAACCATGTAAATGAAAATCCAAGGTATCGTTAGCGACAAACTCATAAACAAGCAGTCTCTCAGGACCCGAAATGCAGTAGCCAACCAAGGAAACAAGGTGCTTATGATGAACCTGACTAATGGTATCAACCTCAGCCTGAAATTCTCTTTCCCCTTGATCTCCTCCCATTCTGAGCTGTTTTACAGCAACCTCCTTTCCATTCGGAAGAACCCCTTTATGAACGTACCCAAACCCGCCTTGTCCGAGAAGATTTTGATCTGAAAATCCACTGGTGGCCGCTATCAACTCATCATACGAGAAAGTCCCACTGGAGAGGTGTGTGAGACCTGCAATAACTGGCGAATGCGCCTCAGAAGTTGTTGCATTAACTGGAATTTTAGGACCCTGCTTGGTGTACCGAGGTAGTGAATATTTATCTGAACAGTCTGCATCAATTCAAACGATAAGCAATGCTAAAGTATAAGATTTGCCATGAAAAGAAGTAAAGCACATTATATTGAGTGACCTTGAAATCGCCCACATGCAGATGCATGCAATTTAGGGTCACCATGATCACCAAATGTATTCTTTTTGTTTCTCCTGCACAAAACAACCAAAATGGCAAACACAAGCCCAAGCAGAAGAAGCAAGACACCCCCAACAACCAACCCAACTGCAAACCCACTTGATCCACCCGAATTCGGCACTCGACTACTAACTTGACCAACTTGAGTCCCTACTGATAGCGGAGAATTAAGCGCGCCAGGAATGGTAGGCATTATCGAAGTCGGAGCTGAGGCATCAGGGAACCAGGCCCCGCCACCTGGTGTCTGTGGGACCGGCAGCGCTACTGGGGGCTGTGTTGGAAGTACTGCTGATGCTGATGCTGCTGCTGGTGTTGCTTTACTGCTGCTGTTGGTGGGACCTGATGTTGTCTGCTTGACAGCTGGCATTTCGGGTTTAGCGGTGGTTGGCACATGTTTCTGCTGCCTCATAGGTGGAACTGGTGACCTTAACAATGGTAATGGTGGTGGTGGTGGTGAAATAGTCTTAGTTGGAGTGCTCATTTTTGGTAGTGGTGGTGAAATAATTGTAAATGTGGGTGGTGGGATGTGTTTTGTTGGTGGGATTATAGGAGGTTGAGGTTGAGGTTGAGGTTGAGGTTGAGGTTGAGGCGATACTGAAGGGAGTAATGGTGGTGAAAGAGGAGGTAATGTAGGTACTACTATAGGGAGTAATGGTGGAAGTGCAAGTAATGGTGAAGGAGTTTGTGGTGATGGTGATGGTGGTGGAGGGGATAATAGTAATGAGGGTGAGGGAGTTTGTATTATTGGTGTTGGAGGAGGGGTAATGTCGTCGCTTGTTGGTGGCAAGGCCAATTGTTGTGGCGGTTGGGCGGTTTCGAAAGGCTTGGGTTGTGGTGGTGTGGCTGGTGGGAGTGAGAATGACATGGTTCTACCCTTGTAGTAAACAATCTTGCGTTGGTTTAATACAGACTACCTAAACCCAAAAATTTACTCCTATCTAAATAACCCGTTAACCTCCAACTTCTTTAACCGTATCAAAGTAAAAATAGAGGTTGGTTAAGTATAAGTGTTTGTTACGGAGTACTTGGTAGTTGTTAGTTGTTAGGGCTCGCTTGGAATGGAGGTAATTATTAGGGGGTAATAGAAGCTAAAACAAGAAGAAATGGAAGGAGATTGGTGGTTTGTGGTGGTTGTGAAGGGTGGAAAGAGAAGGTTAGGGAGGAATTATTACCTTCATATGGAGGTAATGCATTACTTAGGGGAGAAGGTGGGAAACTTTTACCACTTAATGGAGGGACTATTACACTATAATATTTCCTTTCTATCTCCAACCTCCATCACTCTCCTCTATTTTCTAGTTCATTTATACTCTATTACCCCTTAATAATTACCTCCATTCCAAGCGAGCCCTTATTAGTAACTAAATGTGATGTCAGTTCAAGTACAAAAGTACAAGTGCTACAAAATTAATCTTTCAAAATTTACTAGGTAAGTCCGTGATTGACGACTTTGATACTCTTTACGAGGCTAATTTGTTTGTCCTGAAGTCAGAATAAGTGCTGAATTTGGAGACCCTCCATGACCATTAGGGTAGACAATCCCGTCACAAGCTTACGACGGGTCAAATCCCCTCATAAAGAGCAAGTGGCAAGGCAAGTAGGGGGCTCTATTTGCCCCCCACTTGCCCCCCACTTGCTATTTGTAAGAAGGATTTGACCCGTCACAAATGAGAATTTGTGTAGGGTAGACTGTATCACATCTCTTTTTTTGGTTGGCTTTTTAAATACAAATCATTAGTCACTTAGATTAGTGTATAATTAACCCATCATTACAGGATTACATTATCATTAATTAATAGAATAGCATTCATGAATCAAAGTGAATGTGAGTGAGAGTCATGATAATTTTCGAGTTTCGTTACTTTATTGTCTCAGCAATAATAAAAAATATTCGGATAAACGATAATAGAGATTATACAGAGAGTAATTCAAGTGCATACATAATACTCCATAATAACATAATTCAACCAAAATCAAATGAATCGTCTCCAATTGTCTTGATTATTGGGTGGGAATGAAAAGGTAAGTGAGTGGTTAAGTAGCTTTAGCTAGCATTTGCATATTCTATGATTTATGTGTATGTGGTCACCAAAAAGGATAATTATATGGACCTACAACACTCACATGCACCCATTATCCCACAAAAACAAACCAATTCCTTTGTTACTAACACAAATTCTTATTTAAGACGGAGGTATCCGTCTTAAACTTAAGACGAATACCATATTCTCTCATAAAATACCCATCAAGGGTGAGTGGAGAGCACATGGGGGGTGCCCACCTTGTCCCCTCTACCCATTTCCTCTCACAAAATACCCGTTGCAAGATCCGACCCGTCTTAAGCAAGACCTACTGTGTCACTAAAGGGTTTTACTTGTTGTAATCTTGTCCATTTTAATAACACCTTTTCATAAAAACAAGCATTTGGTCTTTTCTGACTTGGGAATTTCCATATTATAATTTGTCCTTTAAAATAAAGACGGGTATATTAGTCGTAATAATAAAATGGGTCAATAACATTACATTTATATAAGTGGGACAAATCATTTGTTAATCTCAATACATTCTGTTTTTATCTTATGTGTAAGGTTAATATAGATATGCCCGTTTTAAATAAGAAATGTTGTTTCTGAAAAGTCATGAAAACTAATACTCTAATGTTTTTCAATTAGCAGAAAAGGCAACGGCATCATTATCCGATTTTACCCTAATCACGCTATTACGCAATATGCTTATTACTCCTATTTTTTTGAGTATTTTAAAAAATTATTAGGTATACGGTATTAACGGTAAAGTTTCTGAGCGCGTTCACGTAGATATTAAGCTCAAATGAGTACACTTAAATTGAGCTTTGACGTCAAAATATTAAAATGTAAGTTATAAATACTAAAAGGCTTAGAAAAAATACACGTAAGCTCAATTAGATTTTGGTTGTACAATGCTATTTTATACAAAGGTAAAATCCTATTTATAATACAACTGGTGCTATAATCTACCTATTGTTCATCACTAATCCTGTTTTAATCCGCCTTTGGGTTTTCTTTTACTGAACATGCAATATCTTGCACAGCCAAGTTAGAGAAGCTGTGGAGTAAAAAAGGTTGAAGCAAATCGTTCAATGGATATCCCATTGAGCAATTTGTACTCGGATGGCTAAATGTCGAAGTATAATATTTGCGGGAGGTAAGAACAAGATCCGTGAACTTTTCGGTATTATTATCCATGAAATTTATCGAACTTAGTATTTGTTTAGACCATCCACAACAACAAAAACATCTAGTGCGGCAAAGGGAACTCAGCTTCTCCCACTAAATCACGAGGGACGAATGGAAAACCTACACTTTCGCAATGCGGCAAAGGGAACTTCCAGTGAAATTTGAATTACCTTAATAAAGCTAGAAATATAACACTAAACCTTGCGAGGAAAATAAAATATTGGGTCATTGATAAAATTGATGGTACTTGAAAAGTGCTACACGATACAGTCGACTGGAAGATGAATGTAAGTATGTAACGCTACAACTCGAACAAAGGATCTCTATGTCACACATTGTACAACAATGAACAATCTAGGTCTACAAAAAGTCATCATGGAAAGAGGAAGAAATGTAATATAGGAACCCATTTCCTGTAACATAAGCAAATGTATGGAGAGTGGAGACTGTATACTTTTAGGGCATACCGAATTTGGACAAGGCTGCCTGAAACATATCAGAGAAGGCTTTTGTTGGACTCTGATCATCGGCCTTGATCTTTATTTGGGCTTTACAAGATGATGTGTTGATGATGCATTCAACCAAAAACGTGGATGTATCCTCGGCTTTTTGAGCAAAGAAAAAATACTTGAAATTGGGTGACTGACCTCCCGAAGCAATGCAGTGTATGGAGTTCCCTTGCATGTGGCGCAGAAGAGACTGAGGTGTAGTTAATGCCGCCACCCCCTGAGGAGTCAACTGGATATCCTGAACAAATCCCCAGATAAACAACTGCGAACTATCAGAATCAATCAAATTAAAATGTAGCAAATGATAAGAATATTCTTTGGTTGGATAGAAAAAGAGGGATGGGAATAAAATTAATGTTTATCTTTTCTATGTTGAGTAATTATTTTTTATTTTTAGAAATCCGAAGAATGTTAATTGCCTTGTAAGAGGAATCCTTTACTCCTCTCAATTCCCCTCCAATTCAATCTTCCAGTCAAAACGAAATAAGGATTTATTCTCCCACTTCCCCTTCAGACCCCTCCATCCAAACAGAGTAAAATTCAAATGCTACTGATAAAGACTCGCTTGGATTTAACGTAATTATTAAGGGGTAAAGTAAGAAAGAACAAAGGAAAATAGGAGGCAATGGATAGAGGACCGAGATGATGAGAGAGTAATGGTTACTCCATAAATGAGGATAATATTTGCTCACCTCCTACCTAGTTTGATGCATTACCCTCATGTGGGAGTGATATTTTCCTGACCCCCCATAATAGTTTCCCCCAATCTAAGCGAGTCCTAAATTGTACATGTGCTCTACAACTCTAAATGGAAGAGAAGTTTAAGCATGACAAAAGAAATGGTACACGCAAAAATTTCAGCGTTTGCCCAGTTCATTTTTAGTAAAAAGTTTGTACTCGACTCTAAATTCGATGCAAGGGAAAGACTGCATTGCAGAATATGGTAAAACCGATAAAACTAGTTCTCCAAGGATAATAATGCATTGGCAGATTACCTAGTTGGTTCTACAGAGTGGAAAAAGCAATAACTTGTAGGCTTCAATTTTCACTCACTGGCAGATATGAGTTACCTTAGCTAGTTAAGTCATTGTGAGATGATAGTCATGAGTTGGGTTATAGAAACCCTTCGGCATCAGAATTTCCTCAATGAGTTCCATTTACACCAAAAATTACTCTTGATCTCCTACCAATAGCAGATTTAACTTTTCTACCTCCAGGCTAATGTTAACTTTCTGTTTGACGTAAATGTATAGAGCCAATTCACAGAGAGAGTCCAGAACACAGGTAAACAAGTACCAGGCCCCTGATGAGTGAGGACTTCCCACCACCCCCTACTCACCCACCAATTTTAAGTAAAAAAAAGGTATAACAACAAAAAAGGACAAGTGTGACAAATGGCAAAATAAGAACAATATAATCAAGATCAGTTTCCTTGAAAACGGCATATCCATGTCTTGCTTATATATGTAAGATACCACAAACCTGTGATGTAGATATGGGTAGCTGGCGCCATTTTTGCTGAAAAGTCCCTGGATCTAAGACAGCCTTCGAATTAAGTTGAAGAGAAGGCGGAGAAGGAGTAGGTGCAGATACTGCTGTTGGTACTATACTCAAACCAAGTAAATCGTCAATTGCCATGCTAGTCTGTGGAGATTGTACCACTGGCTGTGTGTCAACAGCAACCAATGGTCCAGAAATTGCATCATAAACAGGGGCACTATAAATAGAACCATTATTGGTTGGAACTCTGATGTATTCCTTCTCTTCAGTACTAAGTAGTAGATCCTTGTCATTAGCCTCTACTCTTTGAGCAGGGACCACATTGTCAAGAGATTCTGCTCCAATGGACAAATTCCCAAGTTCATCAGAAAATTCAAATGGCCCTCGATGTTCTTTGTCGGTGAACATGTAAGATGGCTGCAAAATGGAAACCAGCTGGTGATCGAACCATAATTTTCTTTTCGATAATTCATAATTCATCCAAAAACATAAAAAAAAAATCAGCTCTGATATGCATAGGTAGCTTATACATATTGTCACCACACAAAATGGATAATATAAAAAAAAAAGATACACCATGTAATTTGTCTAAATTCGATGTCGATTGACTAAATTAAAAATGAGATTGACTCAACAATATCCACAGCTGAACCATACTTTTCATCCCGAGAACTCATAATTCATCCAACGACTTGGAAAAAGTTTCCGCTTTAAAAATGGTACACCAAGTAATTTGTCTAAATGCGAGATTGATTGACTAAATTAAAAAAGAGATGATCCTACAAAATCCACAATTTTGATAATACTACCCCCACTCCACCCCCAACCATTTTTGTATTCTGATTTTGGTTTGTCTCAGCCAATAGTTTACATTTCCCTATCCCACTTGCACGTTCTTCCATAAAAACAAAAATCATAGTTATAATTATCCAAAATCAAATGAAATTGTGTAAAGCAGCTTCACTGTGAACAAGTCCTGGAGTCTTCTCGACTTTCAATGCCACCCATAAATCGACGATATAGATCAGTTATCATTATTCATAAGTTATAACTTAAACTGGGTATTTAGTTTTTATTGGAGCAAGGAAAACTTTGTTGCTTAAAATTTGGGTACGATTGCGAATAGGGACATGAGTACAAGTGTGTGACTTCTCATGACTGAAATTTAAGACATGAGTCCTATTTCTGGACACGGTTACGAGGAGTTGAGGACACATCTTGAACATACCAATATACTTCAAAGTAAAACGGACAATAATAATGCCAATAGAAATGACTTCAGCTACCTTCTGATAAACAACAGATAGGCTGTTAAATTCGTCAAAAATGCGATCTTTGATTTCACTGCTCTGAATGTCAGCAAAGACTGAGACTGCTTGTTTTGGAGGGTTCACCATTTCCTCAGCTACAGATATACCGTGCTGTAGAAGCCTATAGTAGAGCAAAGCTCTATCATGGACATCCTGCAAACAAACTGCTTAATTAAACATTTCTGTGGACTATAATACATCAATCTATTGCCTCTGACAAACAAAGACAGCAAACCTGGTGAAAATCAGCAACCCCAGCAGCCAAAGCTGCTCCAAGGGCCTTCTGAGTTTCAGGCGCCCTTCTAAAGAAACATTTCATAGCTGCGGTTAGAAGGTGCAATCGAACCTGCCAACAACACAGTGTTCAGCACATAGACTACAAGTCAAGTAATAGATTCCATCAATAAGCAGTATTTCATAAATTTTTTCGTGTACAATTGAATAAAGCAAAAAAAACTAATTAATATGTGCATTGTTAATATTGTGAAATAACCATCGGACCATAACACCTAACACAATTTCAGTGTGGTTAACCTCTCTGTGTTTTTTACATAAGAGGAAAGGTTGCGCAATCCGACCACATTGTCGTGCCTTGGGCTTGAGTAATGTGTTGTAAATAAAGAATAATGGTTAAACAAAAATAGAATTGAAATCAACAATCTCTCTATCCTCCACATTTTCTCAAAAGCTCTTAGCCCTCAACCACCTTCCCTTGGACTGCCAACTGCACCTCCGCCTGCATATAACACCAGTAACACAACCCTGCAATAACCCCACCAAAACCTCACTCGCTGGCAGGCTGCAAATGCATAAATGCTACGTCCTTTGCTTCTCCATGTTCACCATGGCCCTTACAATCTCTCAACATCTTGCAAGTGACTTCGACCCTCTCGCACGACTTGCATGCTGTCGTCACCAACAAGAGAATCGCCTCCCAGGCTCCCACCCTCCGCAACAGGTAAAAAAAAGGAAGAAATGGCGGGGGCTGATACATGGGACGAAGGAAGGCTAGGGACAGTGAGCATATTGACTCGGGTATGTGTCATGATGGGGATCAGAATATCAGATGGTTGAGCGATGCACAGCAGGTGGTACCTCAGAGAGAGGTGGGGACGGCTGAGGGTAGCCGGGGATAAGAAAAGAGGCCTATGGAGGTCTGCTGAAGGGTTGTTGAAGGACGTGATTGGGAGAGAATGAGGGTGGTGGGGTAGCAAACTTGCAATTAAGGCAGGGGAAGGGGGTGAGGAGTGAGAAAGGGAAGAGAGATTTGCCAATGTATTTGACCCAAAAAGAAATCGCCAGTGTATCTAAATCAAACACAGTTAAATTATCCCCCAAAAATATGAAAAATGGTATTATTTTCAGATAGTCAAACACAACAGTAATTTGAGAAAGCGTAAAACATCATATTGCTAGTCACAACAGATAAAGGGGAGAGAACAACACAGACTGCACTATTAAAAAGAATAATCGTATTGCTAGTCAAGAAAATGTTAAAACTTGTAAGAATATACGCAACATCCTCACCTCTGCGGAATCCTCTTCTTCCCAATTCTCAATGAAGCTCTCCAACGTATATGGAGCATCTGCCATGTCCTGAGCATACTCACCAAGCATCCAAATAAGAGCTGCCTTGGCTTTTGGTTCTTGGACATTCTTGCTACTGATGTTTCCAACAACTGCAATGCAATCATGGCTCCATTGTGGATATTTACGCAGCAAATCTTTAATAAGGACCTATTGGCACGATTCCAAAGTCAATACAAAGCAAGTGATTTCAGTAAGACGACATGAAATCTGATTGTCGAGACAACTGATTTTACAATCATCATATTCAACTAACAATATCATACTCCCTCCCATCCAAACCAAAGGTTACATGGGAGGGAGCACAAGTTTTAAAAAAAAGTTGATAAAGGAAGGGTAGTATTGGAATGGAAGTAGGACCACTTGAATATTTAATGTTAGTTGGGTGGGTGGGGTAATGGCATTTTGTGTAAATATATAGGGTAGATGAGGAGTATTTGGTCTTATTTGTTACCCAAAAAGGAATGGGTAGTTTGGTTTGGATGGTCCAAATAAGGTAAGTGTAACCTTTGGTCTGGATGGGAGGGAGTATACATTAAACAAAGGTAGTCTTACAATAAATAGTCTAGCTTTATTTACATCATTTGACGCCTTACGATTACTAAGGTTTGGATGATTCTTCTTGGTGAATGTCTATATTACTCTTTTTCCGACTTATGTTCCCTTTAGTTTTGGGAACAAAGGTTAAAAAAGATAAGACATTTACCTTTCCACCCTCGTATTATCCACCATCATCTTCTCTCACCCAACACCCAAGCCCCACTCACCCACCCATTCAGTCCCAATCCAATTTCAAAATCATCAGAAGCCATTCCCACCCATCACCAAACCAAACCTTACCCACTGGAACCCAGCCGCAAACCATCAGAACCCATCCACACCACCGACACCACCATGAAGTGCCCCCCATAAACACCCAGACCACCCTCAAAATCTGGCTCATCACGTCAAAAACCTCCATCTCCTTAAAAATTACCCCCACCATGAGAAATACCTATCCGAAGCGCCGAGTCCTTGAAAACCCATCCTCTCCCCGATCCCTCAAAACCCTAGGTCAGGGTTTTCGGGGGTGAGGGAAAGAGGGTGGAGGATGCGATTTCGAAGGTTAAGTAGGTGTTTAGGGAGGTAGTGTGAATTTTAGATGAGGTGGGGGAGTTTTCAAGGGAGGTTGAGGGCGTTCCAGGTGAAGGGGAGGGGCTGTTGCAGTGCCAGTGGTGAGGAAGGGGTGTCAACTGTTGTGGGGTGGATTGGGGCTGAGGTGAGGTTGTGGATAGTAGAGGAGAGGTGTTGTGAAGGGCGGCGGGAGTGAAAGGGTGGGGTATTCTTGACCATTCATAGACAATTATATGTCCACGTAAGGAAATAGGGAGGAAAAGGTGACTTAGCCCAAAAACGAATGGGGAACATAAGTCAGAATAACAGGGAGTACAGAATATTGGGATTTGAAATTTTTATTTTCGTTGGAAGCAAAAAAAAAAAGCAAAACTAAAGAGGATCTCAGGAATATAAATGTTTTCATCTCCATAATTCATAACTAAAAAAAAGTGTAAGAGATATACAGCAGATGGTTGAACTCACAAGCGTCTCGGCAGTCACATGATCTTTCTCCATCTCAAGAAACTGAAGCAGCCTGTCAACGATTGCATTCACATCATACTGTTGAAGAGCTATCTTTCCGACAGCACGGATCGATTCACGTGCAATAGGAATGTCAACATTGGCAACATATTCACAGAGCTCCGTCACTGATTTGCATTCAAGAAGATCAAAAATAGAACAATTAATTTGAATTTCAAATGACAACTGTCATCAAAGAGTAAAAAAAGTGTTTTCAAACAGAAATGAGAAGTTCCAATGGTCTGGACTCGGGATAGAGAAAAAGAAAACACTCTACCAATCTCAAATGTATTATCCTCATTAGCAACTGCAGTAAGCATATCAAGCTTCAACTTCTTAACATAAGGCGGTTCATTGTAGTGGCAGTAAAAATGTTTATAGTCTGATGTAAATAGCATTGGTGCACGCATCACCAACAAATGAAGATGGCTTAATACTGCATAGGACAGTTCAGGACTCCCAGTGCTCATTAGAGTAATAAGTGGAGCTTTTATACGTTCGTACACCTGAGCAAATAAAAGTTGAAACTATTGAGAAAAATCCTGAATACGCGACTTACGTCAAAAGTTAAAGAAAAGAGCTACTAACAGACCAAAATTACAAACTGGAAGTAGAATTCACTAGGAAGTCACTTTACTGCTGTGAGCCTATGACTAACAAACATTGAAAAAAACTTTTCACAAGACACCAAAAATTGTGGTCAATCTTTAAATCAAACGCTAGCTAAGTAAATATTCTATATAATGATCCACAAACAACAGATAAAGACAATCAGCCAAAACATACTTATATAACAAAAATGCTTTACTCCTAGAAACAAGAGATCATGTGGAATAAAATTATACATACATAACTGTCAAAAAGCTAACAAAGAGTAAAAAAAGTGACACAACTTCAGCTCACTGAGTACTCCATCCCAAAGATGCAAGAGAATTTGCTAAAAGTGAACAAATGTTTGCAAGAACACTCGGTATACCACATTATTACGATTTAACCAAAAGTAAACACACCAACATGGACCTCAGAGAGCTGAGGAGAATAAGGATTCTGAGTTTTATTATTGAAGTTGTATCTTGTGACCTAACAAGACCCTACAGAGCTGATGAAGACTCGGCAGTAAAACAATCACTTCACAAACAGCCATCTTAAACTCCCATCAACAAAAGGAATTGGAATAGTCCTCACATAAGAAACAAAGCCATAAACAAAGCTCTCTTACTCCAAGTGGTAAGAGCTCTCTTACTCCAACCGTGAAGTTGGGGGGTTCGATTCTTATCCGCGACATAGTACGCTCATTTGAACAAAAAAAAAAGAAACAAAGCCATGACAGGTGTAAAGGGAGCATTACACAGCCTGACTTGGCACTGAGTTATACATATATGTCTCTCTAAGATTTAAATTTATCGATCTAAAAAACAATGCTGCCTAAGGTAGACCCTCATGCTTTCCAAATAACAAAAGTGTCTAAGCAAATAAGCAAATATGTCTATTTACAAGAATATAGGTACCTGCTGATGAACATCAGTCATCGATAAGGTTAAATGCATAAACACCTTGATAGTTGCTAAAACAACTGCACCATTAGCATGCTGAAGCCTATCCTCAAGGAGATTCATGATGTCAAACACTTCACTGTTATCAGAAGGCACATACTTGGCAACCAACTCGAGCACAAGACACTGAGCCCACTCACTGAAATCTCGGATCCTGTAAGTTTGTGCAGGGGAAATTTAATTAAATTACCAACAAATTACAAATAATCTGGACCAGCATGGAGGGGTATTAGTTAAATGAATCAACCACAAGTGAGGGGGGAGGTGCAGCATCAGAAGCTCACATTCATGGTTGTCAGCGACAAGCTAAAAGGTGGTTGTTAGAAATGCCTATCTAGCACTAAGCCATAGTACTAATCGACATACCAACAGGGTTTCCGATGTTCCAAACACAAGACAGCAAATGGACAATGCAAGCTCAAGAAGGATTGTACTAAGTGTTATGGCCGTTAACCAAGCTCAACAGCTCAAATGACATCCTCAAACACACCTAATGCAGAGTGATGGCTGTTGATTGCTGATGTAAATTAGTGATAAACAAAAATTACTCTTGTATTTTACAAACATACCCAAGAGCAGCAATGGAAGGAAAAACTCCAAGATGGAGCTAGATTTATGGGGCTATTCAAGAGCATATAGACCATCAAATTAACCAAAATAATGTTTGAAAAAATATCCTGGAAAAAAAAATTCAACAATTACCTATTTAGAAAGAAATATATAATTGTCTTGCTAAGCAGCGCATCCCTTTCCCTGGACGCTTCTTCAGAAGTGCTTGCTTCTGCACTCCATATTTCTTGCAGGGCTGATAAACAGTTGGCAACAACCTAATAGAAGTATGCCAGATAAGAATTCACAGCGCATCAACTGGAAACAGAAGGCTAAAGAGCAGACCAAAGACTAGAGCAGCAACTCAAACACAGAGAAGCAATCGTTATCTGAATATGACAAAATGTTCAACCAGATGCTTATAAAATTTCCTGCAACACTTACAGGCGCAAAGAAAATACAACAGGCAGCAATAAATTACATAAAGACAACTTGAAAATTCGTATGACTACTGACTCCCTACATGTATGATTCATTAGCGTCAATGGCAAGTGGAAAATACATGGAGTTGCTGCTCTGAAAGTGCATAAGCCAGTCACTTGGTTTTATTTTTTCCTTCAAGTATCTTCTTCAGAGAATCAAATGCTGACACCGAGTGATAGGATTATGTTGCATTGTGGCAAATAAAGAAATAAAACAGCTTGCCACTAACCAGTAAGATCCCAAGCTGACTGTAAGAAACATAAATCGGATACAGACCTGGCTATCAGGATCATTGAGCATCAAATGCTTGAGCATTGCTGGGAACTCAGCATCAATGCATGTGACAACTGATATGTGATACAACTTCAAAACTCCAATGGCTGCCACTGTTCTGACATAGCTACTGCCATCTTTCAACCCGGATACCAATGGTCCAACGAGATACTCCACCAAATTTGCAACACGTAGTGTACAAAGACTCCTTAAGGCAAGACCCCGGATCATTGGATCTTGATCCTTACAATCCCTTTGAAGGAAATTGATAGTAAGAAGTGCAAGATCAGGGTTATTCCTGGCATAATTTCCCACATAAAGATAACACATTTTCTTCAAAACGATGTCTGATGTGGCCGAACACATGACCATTTCGCTAAACACTGATGAGACATCAATACCAATTGTCATGTAAGAAATCACCTTCTTGAATAGATCCCGCTTTGAATCATCGGTACCTGGCGCTCTGCTACCTGCTAGTTGTCTAAGCTGTAGCTTCAAATCCGTAACTTCACTTTTCCTGCAAATTAATCAATCATCCAACTGAATGAAATCCTCACTAGCGACTACAAGTACTACAATTCCGTCTATAGAAAGCGACAACTATCTATGTAACATCCAGTAGCATGTTAATTCTACTCCGGCATCAGAACCTAAATAACCATAATTTATCGAAACGATTATATATTTGAAGCCCTTTAGTCATACGATTAACCAATCAATCTCTGAGCAACTATAAAACTCTATCTATCGAAATTCCAGAAATTAAATTAGTTAACATACACTAGAAATTGAAGCTAATTTAACAAAAATCAAGAAACAACTCATAATGAAAATGTTACCCGGAAGGTTGAGAAGGGGAAGGAGATCGCTGGGACTGGTAAGCAGGAGGAGACATCGCCGACGATCGGGTGAAGTTCGCCGGCGAGAATAAAATAGGGTTTAGACGATAATAATGAGATCAAACACGAATTAATGTTGATTAGATAAGATGACCGCAAGTATCCGATCTCAAGAGGAGCTCCTCAAGTACCAAGTGTTGATGCAATCATGAATGTTGATCACCAACTGCCTATCATATACCTTGTCTTGTCACCAAATAAATCACATACTTTGTCCTTTTATTTTGGGATATTCAAGGGTAGTGTACTACTCTATTTTTTCAGAAAGTTTTCCTTGCGACGGGTCGCGACCCGTCGCAAGCTTAAGCTTGTACGGTTGTACCCCAATTGCACTTTGTGAGAGAGAATTGACCCGTCGTAAGCTTGCGACGGGTCGGTCCGTCACAAATGAGAATTTGTGATATTTTTTAGTTTTCTACCTAGTACCTTCTTTTTCTTTGACAAATACTTTGTCCGCGTATAAATCATGTTCATTATCTCGGAACGCGCCGACTTTTTTCTTTTTCACAAAGATCGTTTTCTCGAGGTATTCGGTTTGAAAAAAAATTGTCACTTTATGAAAGCTTTTGCAAGAGTTATGACCGATCAAACATTTTTAACCAAATAAACTTTTGGCCGTTGATATCTCGTGGCTTCATAAAGTAACAATTTTTTTTTCAAATTAAAGATCTCGAGATGAAGGTCATTTTTTCAATTTTACTATCCGTGCCTTACACGGGTTCTAATTTTTTTTTAAGTACTCCATATTACCTTTTTGTAAAAATATGATAAATTTTTGTATCACACGGGTCTACTAACCGAGTAAATGTGACTCGTTTAAGAGAAAATGTAACTAGTGGAGTATAGTTTTCTAAGAAAAACAAGTTCTTTGCCATATGGTCTCTCTTTATTAAAAAAACTGATGACGTTTCACCCCGTCTTAAACTTAAGGCGAAAAATGTCCGTCTTAAATGAGAATTTGTGTATGATTAATGGATTAAATAATGACCTTAACTATTTTTCTTGTTTTAATTAACGTTCTACACCATCAAACTTCTTTATTAAGAGGGCTTAAAAATATTGTCGCCTTTTGTCAAATTGATCAAAACGCATGTGTCACAATTTCGCTCCACACTCTATCCTCTCTCCAATTCTCCCAAAACCCAAAACACTAACTTTAAAAAAAAAATTGCAAAATCAAAAAAAATGTTGGATCCCGAAATCTTTGTTAAGTTAACTAACTAATAATTCATCGCATCTTATAATTATTTTTTTGCTTTTTAATTCGCATGACATTGCACAATTATATTTTTGCTTTCTTATTATTCATTGCGTAAATGTAATTAGATTACGGTTCATAAAATTTCGGGACAAGATGCAATCATGGGGGGATTTGATACTCACAGCTGGTCCGTGGGACAGGCGTTGAGTATACTGGTGCGTGTCAACGTTGAGTATCAACGTCCAACCATGCATGGTGTGACACCCTCAAATTTGCGGAAAGAAAAAAAATAATTTAAATACATAACAAGGTGTCATAAATAAAAGGTTCATAACAAAAGGAAAATAATATTATACAAAGAAATATCCAAAACGGGAGACATATCTCCCGTATAAATACGGAAATAAAAGAGTGTATAATAATATACAATCTAAGAACCGAATATAGGTCCAAGGTAAATACTTCGCTCGCTAGCTCGTCAATGTACCCAAAGTATGCCTCACCACCTGTTCGACCGCATTAAATATAAACACGGAAGCCACAGTCAGTGGGGAGTAACTCCGAGTTCTCCCAGCCACGAAATGTCAAGTTTAATAAAACATGAATAACATAAAAGCAATGTATATGGACAATACAAAACTTTTAACATATATGATATGCTTTTCATGTTATGAAACAGATAACTAACAAATAACCTAGCATGTGAAAGCTATCATGTGAAACCGATAATAATCTATAACTCGAGGTAAGGAAGCTGGTATGCTAGCTCAGAGGTTCCTCTCAGAAACATGGTCGTGATACACTCAAACCCTAATCAACACGTAATCATGTGAATCAGTTAACAACCAGTAATCCAAACTCTATCAATCTTAGCCGGCTTGCATCTCACCTTCTAACTTCTAAATCATACCACATGAAAGACCAATACTTCTACAAACAGGCATAAGTTCTTAGCACCGTCAATAGAAGACTTCTGTAACTCCAGTCTATACCACGAGGTAGGATATACTTAAATATTTAGGCTCAGCGGTCACTCTAGTAACATGGCCCAAATACCAAGCACACATCTAGGCTCAGCGGTTACACTAATACCATGGCCCAGATCCAAAGCCCATATCTTAGCTCAGAGGTTCCTCTCAGAAACATGTCCAAGATACGACTCAACCCTAAACCTAGACTGCGCAGACCTAGAGAAATGCGAAGATCCATCGCATCCAACACCCATGATACAATCACATGAGTACCCCTAAGAAGATCCATCAAAGGGTTGGCTAGTACTAAAGCTGGCTCCATTTCCCAAAGTGGAAACCATGGCAGCCATGCCCCGACTTGAAGATCCATCAAGCCGGGAACACAAAAGCTATTAAGCGACAAACTCCATATGCTCGTTAAAGATAGTATGGGCCTATCAATGTCATGGTCCAAGATACTCATTTAGAATTAGAATGGTCAAGACGCCATATACTCATAATTCTCTATGGGTACTTAGTCAACACGACACCAACCATATAATTAAACAGTCACGGGAAAAAAAACTTCCTATCATGTGACTAATTGCATCAAAATCATATTCAAATATCATATCGCCTCATATCTACTAAGGCTAATTCATTAATTAAATACAACCTTACTTGAAGACAAATCCCCGACCCGAGTCCCGCGACGGGTCATCAGTCAAAACGGGGCTGACTATATCTTAGTTTGACCAAACCCGTTTGGTCAAACCGGCTAGAAACAGAGTCTTTTCCACATAGACTTGAACATAAAATCAACATATTCATTACATGTTATTTAATAAAACTTCTAACATGTGAATTATTATATAATACCAAAACCCCGTTTGACTAAAAGGATATTAAATTAAACTACGATCTCGTCTTATAATTTCTAACATGTGAGAAATAATAATTTTATGAAAAACCTTTTTAATTAAATATTTTACTTATTAACATTTCCCACTTGCTAAATATTACAAAACACTATAAAATGACGATAACTCAAAAACCGTCACAAGTCCCAAAGTGGGACCCACGGGCTGAGTTGGGCCGGACCCCACATGGGCCTGGATGGGCCCCACGGCCTGTTTTGACAAAAATGGGCTGTTTTGATTAAACTTTCTAAAACCGATTTCTAATATTTTCCCGCATGCTTAACATATTTAAACCCCGTCAAAACAACAACATAACAATCAAACATCGACACAACCCAAAGACCAAAACCCGGACCCACCATGGACCAACCCAGACCGTGTCTGAACCGGCCTGGACCGGCTGGTTTGGTCCGGTTCACAGCCCCTAAACCGCCCCCTAAACAGCCCCAAAACCGGTTCCCACAACAACAAACACAAATTATTTCCAACATGTTTTAATTAATCAACAACCATTTTAACATCCAATTCAACCATCATGCAGATTAAAATCATGATTATGAAGAAATCATAAATATATGTCAAGAACACCAACATGTTTATAAATTCATACCACATGATAAAAACGATTACTTATCATGTTACTAATTAAAAACCGTAAATCATAAACACTAACTAAAGTATGTAACATTGATTCGTCGAGTACCTCGGAATCGTTACCTTAGCTAGCACAAAATCAAGTAGCACCAAAATATAAGAACTAAGAACTAAGAAACCCGTCTTCTAGTCTTCTCCTAAAATATACGAGTCACCAAACTCGTCTTCAACATCGTCCCCTATAAGAAATGATAAGAAAAATGTAACACCCGGAAATGTCCCCTATTTTTCTAGTAAAAATATTTTACGGATACTTTTCAGCGAATTTTAGTTTTAATCGTAAATTTAATTTTCCGAGTCGAATTTAGAATTTCCGAGTTCGGATTTGGAATTTCCGCGAGATTCCATGAGAATCCCGTCTTAAGGCGAGTTTGACTTTTCTTGACTTTTGAGCCGCCTTTGACTTTCGTTGACTTT
>JAIUZE010002095.1:0-53032 GCA_022085475.1 Heliosperma pusillum
CCAATAAGACATACTTATTATTGAATTTGTGATTGTTCAATATCTTATTAAGATTGTTCAATTCTTATTATTGAATTGTGGATTTCCTGAATGTAGTTTATTATTGAATTTGTGAATTAGTTCAATTCTAATTTTTCTTTATCGATTGAATAGCTTTGAATTGAATTAGTTTAATTAGTTCTAAACTTAAGTCAAAAAACAAATTAACGTATCAACATTAATATTATTAAATAATAAGTTCAAACGGCGCCACACAAATGGCGCCAAAACAACCAAACAACTACAACCAAACAACAACAACAACAAACTAAATTAAGTCCGGGTAAATCTCCCGGATAGCTGCCATCGCTAGAGCATATGCATCAATCGGGTCAGCCTCGGCCAGAAACAACCCTTCCCACTGATCTACCTGGGTCACTTCAACGAGGTCGACCCCATTTGGGAAACGGTGACGGTCATGTTCGGAAGTCACCCATAGATATGGCCCAGACTGGTGGTTCGTGCTCTCAATAAAATCTTTTCGCCCATGCCCGGCCTTGTCAAACATTCTTGCCAATTTGAATGCGGACGCACGATGAGCATCCGTCATCCCAAACTCGAAAACGAGTTCCCCTGTAAAGTACCTGCGATGATAATTTGGCCACATCTTCTTGATTAAGTAGCCATTTCGAATAAGCGTATCACGGAGTTTCTTGTAGCTTTTACATACAACGTAGTCACCCTCAATATGAGAAGGCATTTGTTTCATGATGCAAGCATATGGTTTAGTAAAGGTTTCACACATTTTGTTAGTATTGAGGCTGGGAAATTTTGTATGGTTTAGCAAATATGTTATTGATTGGAGTTGGGAAATTTTGTATGTGGTTGATAACCTTGTATTGAAGCTGTATTTATAGAGACTTATTGATTGGAGTAATTGAGTCACATGCAGTTATTGATTCACATGCATGCATTGGTTCACATGCATGCATTGGTTCACATGCATTTACAAATCCCAAAACGACTATACATTCACATGCAGTACGTTATTGATTGAGTAAATGTGTGAATGTATATATGCAGTTACATTTCCTATGCAGTCAATGCACTTACATGCAGTAAATTGAGTAAATGTGTGAATGTATATATGTACCGATGTCATTACTCTATCACAACGGTTTTAGTCAGAAAAACCGTTGTGGAAAGTAATAACAACGGGTTATTTAACCAATAACCGTTGTTATTTCTCAATATTATTATTTTTAATTAAAAGATATTGCAGTCCAAACCCGTGAATAAACAACAGCAGAACAACTGTAACAGCAGAACCAGCATTGATTAAAGCATCCATTGAACATCATCAATGGCAGCATAACCCCTCTATAAATACAGCCTCAAAACCCCTCCTTTTAATATTACATAACCCTAATTAATTACTCCAAAAATTAACATCATCAATGGCAGCAGTTAACCTTCCCAACGATGAGACGACCCTTACAAAATTGATTGCAGATGAGGAGGAGGCTCTTGCCGTAGTTCCCGCTGATCGTCACCCATTGATTAAAGGATCCATTGAACATCGAAGGGATTATTGGATTAAGAGGCTTGAAGCAGTCCGACTTGTCAACCAAGCGTCGTCATCATCATCGTCCTCTGTCTACCCACGTCGGCCTTATACTCGGAGGTTGGATGCCGCAAGAGATATGTTGAGCTTTACCCGTCCTACCTTATCTCCACATGCAAGACGTGTACTTGCAGGCATTGAATCTGTTATTGCAAAATACGAGGTTAATGATCCGGAAGTCATCAGTATCATCAATCTTGTTCCGGATTGTTGGTGGCAGTGTGAGAAAAGCTTTTTACTCTTAACCGGAATTGTTCCGGATTATTTAACATCTTTATTTATTTGATGTCGGATGAATGTAATGTACTTTAATATAAAATCTAGGTTATTCCTCATGAAATCAATGAGAAAGAATGTTGTTTAAAGTGTTTGAATTGATATGATTAATTCCGTTGATGTTCAATATTTTGATGTTTGATCAATAGCGATAATCTACTATATATAAAAGGGTTTAGGGTTTAGGGTTTAGGGTTTAGGGTTTAGGGTTTAGGGTTTAGGGTTATTTTGAAGTAACACACGTATACTAATAATGATACTTAATAATTAAAAGTGCTCCGACCCGAAAATGATACTTAATAATCATCACGCGGATAATAAATAATGATTTCTATCGAATTAAATTAAATAACCCGATACTAGCTAATTAATTTTGGGTCGGACAGTTTCAGGTTTGTGATGCAAAAACGGCCCGACTCGATATATAACCTCATCCGCTAGCGCTTGACCTGGAAAATGATCGACGACAATTAACATTCCCGAAACAGACACGAAAGCCAAAAGGACCCGGCCCTCGCTCGCTCCCTGGCCCAAACTAACCCGGTAAAGTTACATACCCTACGAATCTAACCCGATCGGAATATGGCCTAGTAACCATTTATTTGTTGATAAAACGTAATAAGTATAATAAGTGATAAATAATGTGGGGTGTGGTGATAAGTAATAATTAGTGATAAATGTATGTGGGGTAGTTTTGATGGCCGTCAATATATGAAAATAACCATTTGTTGATAAAACGTAATTAAGCGAGACGATAAATAACAAAAACCGTAAAGATAATTAATTAATGGAAAATAGTTGTGGATTATTGTAAGGGGCCGGTTTCTTCAATTTTATGTGGTTAGTTATTTGATTATAAAGTTCGGACTAAATAGGTGGTAAGTTTAAACTTTTGAACCCAATAATATATTATAGGTGGTAAAAAGCAAAAACCGTCCCTTTTAATTAATTTGAGCATATATATGCATCAATATATCCGTCCCTTTTAGCGTACTTGAACGAAGTCGATCTACCCCATTATTTAATTTGGGAAACATTGACGTGTATATATAATACTTGCATGCATTGATGAATCTGTTATTATTGCAAAGTACGAGGTTAATGATCCGGAATTCATCAGTATTATATATCATCAATATTATCATCATGTTCGGAAACCACCCGATCCGAAACCACCTGATGACACGTGCCGCCGACCCAAAAGCGATCGACCCGAAGTAGCTACTAGCTCTAGATAGTGGATTGCCCGATCCGTAACTGGTCACCCGATCAGTTTCAGGTTAGCTAGTGATGCGTGATTATAATAACCAGTACCTTAAAAAGAAAATGACCCGATTCGAGAATCACTAGACTCGATATATATAACCACATCCGCTTGACCCGGAAATTATCGACGACCCGCCCAATTATAAACATTCCCGAAACAGACACGAAAGCCGAAAGGACCCTCCCCGACCCAAACTAATAATAACCCGATCGATAAAGTTATTAATTACAAACCCGCCGAATCTAACCCGATCGGAATTGATTCCCAGGCCAAACCCGATCCGAGCTAATAATTAAACGTAACTTACGCCTATAATATACAAATCTTTAAATAACATAACAATTATGATGTACTATACCTATATATATATATTATAAAATTAAATAAATTAATTAAATTTAGAGCAAAGTTAAATAAATTAAACGTAATTAATGAATTTATTTTCGTGCCTCAAATTTTAATACCGCGCGCGCGTATCTGAAAAATTAAAAAAACACATAATCTATAAAAACGGTTCTTTATAATACCACCGTTGATATTACTTTCAACAACGGGTCACCGAAGAAAATGTTGTCATAGTGTTTATTAGATTTTTCCTTTTGGCGCATTTTGGTGAAAATATATAACAACGGGTGTCGTTTAACCGTTGTCATTACTCGATAACAACGGTGGTTTTTAGTATAACCGTTGTCAATAGTTTCTCTTAATAAAAAATAATTTACAATCCTATAGAGTAAATTAAACACACAAATAATTTACAATCACGTACATTATCATCATCATCATCCTCGTTTACAACACAAATCTTTTTGTTTATTATCATCATCATCCTCCTCGTTCTCTTGATCATCATCGTGCTCGTTCTCTTTATCATCATCCTGTTTTCATTTTCATTATCAGGTAATTTTTGTGTTTCGTCTTTAGGGTTTTAAGATTGAAGTTCATCTTTTTGTTTTCATTTTCTATTTATCGTTCTCTTTATCATCTATTTTCATTCCTTTCTAAGTTTTTAGAGTTTTAGAATCTCTGCATGACTCTTTATTTGTTCAGTTACTATTTCATTCATTTCAAGGTCTTAGGGTTTTAGAATCGTTGTATGCATGACTCTGTTCCGTTACTATTTCATTTCTTTTGAAGGTCTTAGTGTCTTAGGATTATCATGGGTGAAAAACGGAAAAGAGTAGAAAACAATGATAAGGGGGATAAGCCTGGTGAGAGGGGTGCTTCGAAGTGCCCTGCAGCCCTTGCAGCTATAGCGGCAAAAAAGCCGCTGCCTATAAAATGGAGTGTGAAAGGTGTTCCTACTGGTCCAAATGCTGGCCATTTATCCACTTGGATTGGAGTTACAACCAAACAGTTTGTGCCTATTGATTTAGATGATTTCAGGAATATAAATCCTGCATTGCAGAACTTACTCTTGATCCGTATAAAGGTATGATAATTTCTTTAGCTAAACACCATTTTATTTTGCAGAAGTTACTATTACATAAGGCAGGAAGCCGTATAAAGGTTCGTATAAAGGTATGATATTAGACAGCCGCTTATTAATATATATGATGATGATGCAGGAAGCTTTCGATATTCCCGACTGCCATGATAAGTATCTATTACGTAAGGCAGCGGCAGTCTTAAGGCAGTGGAGGTGTGACCTTGCCAAATTACACTTGTATGTCGACAAGGAGATGGGGGAGATGCATAAGAGCCCACCGACAAAGTACCCCAATATCACTTAGCAACAATGGGATAATTATAAGGCGAAACGAGCTACTGAAAAGTTTCAGGTTAAGTATCCATGTCATATGTTTTCATTTTTCTAAAACTCTACTTAAGTTTACATTTTTCTAAAAGTTTCAGGTTACATTTTTCTAAAACTCTGCTTGTATCTATAATTTTCTAATTGTCTCATCTACTTGCGATTTTATATGATTTGAAGACCGTTAGCGCCAGAAATCGTGCTAACATTTCACAGAAGCGGGGGGTATATTATGGTTCTCGAGGCGGTTACAGATTGATAGAAGAAAATCTCGTAAGTAGCATCTATATACTAGATTTTTTTAATCATAATTGGACTTGATATACATTTATACATATATTATTTTTGAGTTAATGTGTAGGTGTCAAAGGGAGTGACCGACTTGAATCGGCACGTAACTTATAAAGAAGGGCATACGCCTAAAAGATCCCGAACATGTAACGAATATGATCAGGAAGTCTTGGCCAACATAGTAAGTATTATTTTATTAAGACGGGTTTTTAATAACTTTATTGTTCAATTCTTGTATGTCTGACTATCTATTTATTTTAGTAACAAAAATAAAATAAAGTTTATTTAATATATTATAGGAGAATGTTCTGAAGGAGGTTGCGGAAGGGAAATTCACTCCGAGTGGTCGTGACGACGTTCTTGCTAGAGCGATCGGCCGTCCCGAGCATCCAGGTCGATTGAGGGGCGTCCCATTACATGTCGGAGTCACGAAATATTATGGGACAACTAGCCCGAAAAAGAAGAATAAAAATAAGGGGAAGGCTGACATGGTACCATTTGTTATTGTCATTTAAAATTCACATGTTATTGTTTTAACAAAATGCTGATTCTACATTTTGGGCGTGCAAGTTCAGTTATTGGCCTCCGTGATACTGAAGATGAATTCTGGAGGCAAGCCTTCCGAAGAAGAATTGAAGATGATGGAGGATATCATTAAAAAGGGTGAGGTAGTGCAACAGATTGGTCAAGAGGCAGACACTACTACCTTGCCAATACATGAGGAGACGGCTGAGAAGATGGGTGAGGTACCTAGTGCTGCCGAGGTTTTAATACCTCAAGCCGATAAGGTAAATATGACTTCTTCTTTTTTCTGCATTTGTTCTTTCTAGCAGCCATGCCTTTATTGGTTAATTTTATTAGGTAAATGAGTCTGAAAAGGGTACGCAACTTGAGGAGACGGGTGAGGTACCTAATGCTGCTGAGGTTTTGATACCTCAAGCCGATAAGGTAAATACGACTTAACCATTTTGAACCTCTGCATTTGTTCTTTCCATCAGCCATGCCTTTGATTGGTTAATTAATTTTATAAGGTAAATAACTCTGAAAAGGGGACGCAACTTGAGGAGCCGGCTGAGAAGACGGATGACAATAATGAGGTATGTAGATTATAAGAAGTTAGTATGAAGATGATATAAGAAGAGGTTTAGATCATAAGAATACTAGAGAGAACATGCTGAGTTTTCAAAAACCCTTGTTGTTGCTTATCACGCACAAAGTGACAGTCTATGCTCAAGTGTTTGGTTCTCTCATGGAACACGGGGTTGAGAGAAATATAATCAGTATATGCTGTCAGTACTAAATCAGACTCTGCACTGTAGAACAACCCTGTATTTATAGTACCCTTCAAATATTTGATGACATGTAGGCCAGCATTCAAATGAGGTACCCTAGGCTGACTTAAAAATTGGCTGAGATGCTGTACTGCATATGAAATATCTGGTCTGGACATATTCAAGTATAATAGCCTACCCACCAACAATAAATACTTGTAACTAACTTTACATTATATACTCAATATAGATCATTTATGATATCTATTATATTTTGGTATTTAGTTAATAATGTGTATTCTTCAGGCAAAAAAAAAGCGGCTACTTCTTCTCACCGACCCTTCATCCAAGGATGTGGTTCGTGTTGCCCGGGGTTTCATATACCCAATGCCCAATGACTCAGCGGAAACCATCTTGGTTCATGGCGTACCACTCTTGCCGAATCATGCAAAAGTGGAGATAACGGTAGTCGCGAAGGGCTGTGAAACCCGTAAACTGCCCGTCCCAGTCCGTGACGACCTTCTAATTCTGGCATATGCGGTTCACTGTTTTGTCCAATGGCCTATTAGCCACATTTTCCTGTCTCGTGATAAAAAAATTCAACAGAATATAGCCGGGGTTAGAAAAATACATCTAATTTAACCAGCCTTTTGTCTTTGTTCATCACCTTCATAAATAGTGAAATTTATATGTTATATTTTTGTTTTGTAGGTAACAAAAAACATGGATAACTCTAACTCGATAGACAATCTTTCTACTACCTCGTCAAAACAACAACTTGATGAGGTATTTAATTAACTCTCTTTATATTTTAAGTTCTACTATTGCCTCATCATTGAAAGAGCAACTTAATTTAGTTAGCTACATGTAGGTTGTGACAGGTAGCACAAAAGGAAAACCGCATCATTTCCCCGAGCTGAAAGAGGTCAGGAGTCTATCCCGTACTAAATATGATGGGAACGTTTACATGGAAAAAGTACGAACGATGACGATGATCGACCTTTATAAGGAGGCTGGGAGACGCATAGCAAGCGAGCAATTAATAATTATTCCGCTCGAGGATGATATTGTAGGGGTAGAACGTCAAGCAATTCTGTCATGGGAAATGCTAGCCATTTGGGCTGGCCTTGACGAGATTGATGTCCAACACCTATATGTTTGGATGAAGTAAGTTTCTTAATAAATTAAATCATGCAATATTCTAATATTCTGACTAAGATATAGTGTTTTTAATATCGGAATTAAAACCGTCATGTAGGTACTTGAAATCGGTTGTGATCCCCGAGACCAAGAATCCACTTGATCTATACGGATTCCTGTGCCCAAGTCTTTTATCTATGCATATCGGGATGATTTCGTATGAAGAACGTATAGATTATATTGCTGCGGAATTGGCGAAAAACAAAAAGCTCATTCTTGCCCCTTATAATGAAGTCGGGTAATATATAAATAATATTACGATTCCAAATACAATTGCATTTTTATATGTTTGGTTATGATGCATGTTGTGCTTGTTAATAATGATGTGTCTCTCGATCTAGGAGACATTGGGTGCTAGCAGCGATCAATCCGACCAAGAAGAAAGTATTTTGGTTGGACTCTTTGCATAAACAACCATCCGAGACCTTTAAGAAGATGATTATTAAGTAAGTTTATAATACTGATTTGGCACATAATATTAAGTTTCAATTATTATTATTAAGTAAGTTTATGTGACTTTCGGCCTCTTTCCTTTTTTAAAGGGCCTTTGAGAAGAAAAGAGCAAACGACGATCAACCGACGGAAGATTCTGATGATGACCCTACTTTTATTACGATAACAGGGGTACGTACGCGCAAATACAATACCTTAATAATTAAGTGCATTAAACTAATTACGCATATACATCTGTCTTTTTTAATTACGCATTAAACTAATTGGTAATTGCCTTCTCGTCTCTTCGTTTATTATGTAATAATAGGTCCCTAAACAGCCGGATAACATCCAATGTGGATACTACGTTTGTCGTTTCATGTTGGAGATTATTAGGCGAAGATATATCAGCATTCCAGAAAGAGTTAGTAGTTTAATGTAGCTATTATTTACTTTTTTTTCATTAGAGCTGATATCTTTGCTGCTATATATGATCGATGTTGCTATGTATGCCTATACTGTTGTTACCCTACTGATCGATGTCTTTTATTTGTTTTATCCGCAGTATGTAATCAGCACGCCACATGTCCCTGAGTACAAAAAGCACCATATAGACGAGGTAAGGGACTTGTGGGGCAAATACGTCCTTGAACATTATTGTAAGAAAGAATAAATGAAACTTAGATTATTTGTAGAAGTCATTAGAGCAAATTGTAAGTATGAATTGCTGCTGCTGATTTATATATATATATATATATATATATATATATATATATATATATATATATATATATATATATATCATTTTGCTGCTACTGAAAGTGGTTTATGCGTGCTGCTACTGCTGCTGATTTATGCATGATTTTCACTGGCAGGGGAACAAATTACAATTTTTTCAAAAACAATAATAAAAATAATAACAACGGTTTTTTAAAACTCATTAAAAGCGTTGTAACATATTTCCCACCAAAACTAATCATACCTTTAACAACGGTGTATTCTAAAATACCTGTTGTTATTAAAACTTTCCACAACGGCTTCTTTATTATATACACCGTTGTAATTAACTATATTCACAACGGGTTTGAAAAACTAAAGGGTTGTTATAATCTTTCCGCCACCAAAACTAATCATACCTTTAACAACGGTTTTGGTTAACAGACCGTTGTTACATATTTCCCACCAAAACTATTCACACGTTTTAACAACGGTGTATTCTGATATACCTGTTGTTATTAAAGCTTTCCACAACGGCTTGTTTAATATATTCCATTGTAATTAACTATATTCACAACGGGTTTGAAAAACAATAGCGTTGTTATAATCTTTCCCACCAAAACTAATCATAGCTTTAACAACGGTTTCATTTAACAGAACCGTTTTTGTATCTTTCCCACCATAATTATTCACACGTTTTAACAACAGTTATCTAGTAATAACAACGACTTTGTACCGTTGTTAAAACTATTCACAACGGTGTTTTAAGTAAATCAGAACCGTTGTTACAACCTTTAACAACGGAGACTTTAACAACGTCCGCTTTTTAATATTACAACGGTTTTTAACCGTTGTCATAGCCTGTTTTTGCAGTAGTGAAAGAAAGATTTCCGCGTTTCCGTTATGTAATTGCGGTAGATTTCGAATTCTTTTCTAAATAAAATATGAATATATTTTACGAAAAAAGATAAGTTTTGAAACATTAAAATATCCGGAATATTCTCGAGCGTTCAGACACGGTTTTAAAAGACGGTTTATAGAAAATGAAGCGGTTTTTGACCCGGGCTCCAAAATGACTCTAATGATTGTCAAAACGACCGTATCGGCACGTAGATGACGACCAAGGTGTAGACACAAACTTTTGAGCTATCACTTGACGATAAACTTTACGATTTGTCATAAATCGTTCCGCGTACTAAACATGCGCCCAATCATCACTGGGTAGTTGGCAGAAGGTGTAGATTCGAGGTATCTACAGAATGATATCTTGTATCTCTTTATATATCCAATATAGTTCAATCACCCAATTTGAGGGATTACACAACTTACAATACTCTCTACATAAAATTACAAGTTACCACTAAAAACAGATTTAGTTAAATCTTGCGACGCTAACATGTACATCTGAAGGTGTTTAACCCCTTATTAAGTTTGGTTTTGTTAATTTCGTATTTAATTTATACGTACGTATATTTCACGAGTCTTAACATCCTTTAATCTTTCATTTAAAGCCTCGTAATTGAGTGCTTGAACCATATATGCGCTTACTGTTGGAGTAAGTGTGCTCAACAATGGTGCGATCACATGATTAAATCTATATAATAAGAATACAAAGGGATGATGAATATTATAGTCAACTGGTCAACATAAATCGGTAACGATTGGCTCAATTGAGTTTGACGTTACTGTCGTATGACGGTGGTGATCAGTTGATCCCTTGAGGTCACACCTAAAGGACAATCTCCTAATCATATACATTAATTAATTGTATAGCGATACAGATTAATTAATCCCTTAACTGAGCCAAGTTTAAATTGTAAGTGAGAAAGATATCTTATTGTAATATGATTAAATAAGATTCATTTTAGTAATTAATTGTTATATTACTAAAAATGCATTATGTTTATGAAACATTTGAGATAAGCAAAATTGGTTTGCTTTGATTATAGTTACAAAGTGTTGTAGATTATTATGAACCAAATATGAGATGGCCCCATGTCTATTTACATGTAATTATAAATGGACTTCAAAATGTTAAAGTTAATTATTTTTTTATGACATTGATTTTAAATTAGTTTAAATGCACGTTTAGAAGCAAAGATTACAGGTTTAACCTAAAGCTGAAAATTAGCTGAGCCTACTTTCTTCACTACTACAAATACAGGCAATAACAACGCCCCATCAACAACGCATACTCATGAAAATAAAGAAAAAACGTTGTGGAATGGATAATTATTTTTCCGCGGAATTTTATTAAACCTAATAACAACGGTGTTAGTTTTTCGAACGTTGTTATTAGTTTTAACAACGGCGTGAACTAAAATAACCGTTGTAAATAAATTTACTAATAACAACAGTTTATTCTATATCCGTTGTTATTAATTTAGCGCGAAATAATGAAAATTAATAACAACGGGTATGAAAAACCCGTTGTTATAATGTGTTATTAATTTGGCGCATTATTTGGCTTAAATTAATAACAACGGATATGATTTTGTTGGACGTTGTTGTTAGTTGTAACAACGGATTTAACTTTGTTAACCGTTGTAAATAGGTAACCTAATAACAACGGTGAATATGAATATTAACCGTTGTCAATACTTTTAATAAAGATGAAAAAAACACAGAACACTAATAATACTGTACTGCAACACAAAAACACAAACACAAAGCGATTATACTGCATCACAAAACCACAAACACTAATAATTTATTGATTTCCTGATCGTCTCTTTGTCATCATCTCCGTCTGCTATTTCTTATTAATCAGGTATTCTAATAATTTTTCTTTATTGATTTCCTGAATTTCGTTTATTTGTGAATTAGTTGCCTTATACATTGCATTTTCTGAATTAGTTGGCTTATTATTGAATTAGTTTTAATTAGTTGGATTTTCTGAATTACTTGGCTTACTATATATACTACGAATGTAGATAAATGACTCGAACTTGGATGAATGCTGCGAATATGAGTGACCCAAACTATAAGGATGGTTTAGCTGAATTTTATGAAGTCGTTGCGAACAATTTGAATGGTTCTTCTAGTATTCCATGCCCTTGTGAAAGATGTGGTAATATTAGGTATATGGCTATTCCGGACGTTAAAATTCACCTAGAAAAGTATAGGTTTAGTCGATCCTATACCCGTTGGATTTTTCATGGGGAATCATTAGAGGAAGATAATAATTTTGAAGAAGATGATCTTGAGGTATACGAAAGGATAACTGATGATCCCGAGTTTGCCGAGTATGTTGAGTTGGAAGCAGACGAGTTGAATGTTGGGTCTACAGATAATGAAGAAAAAGATGATGAATCAAATGCTTTTGAAGATGAAAACATTAATTTGGATGACCTTGACAACATGTATAAGAAGTTGTGTGAGTCTGAAGCGCCTCTATACCCTGGTTGTAAGTACACAAAGATGTCGGCTGTGGTGAAGTTGTATAATATCAAGGGGGCAAATGGGGTTAGTGACACATGTTTCACTAGTTTATTAGCCTTGATAAACGACATGCTTCCAGATGGTAATGTTCTTCCCGTTAAGACATATGAGGCTAAAAAACTAATTAGAGGGGTGGGTATGAAATATGAGAAAATACATGCATGTCCAAATGATTGCGTATTGTATCGAAAATTATATCAAAACTTAACCAATTGTCCGGTTTGTTTTGAGTGGCGTTATAAGGATAAGGAAGGGATCCCGGCTAAGGTGTTATGGTATTTTCCAGTGATACCAAGATTCATAAGGATGTTTGCGAATAGCAATGATTCAAAAATGTTAACTTGGCATGAAACTGGAAGAATAAATGATGGGAAGCTAAGACACCCGGCAGATGGTATGCAATGGAAATCGTTCGACGCTAAGTATCCCGAGTTCGGCATTGAACCTAGAAACTTACGTCTAGCGCTGTCCACTGATGGAATGAACCCACATGGAAACATGAGTACCCAACATAGTACTTGGCCAGTAGTGTTGGCAATATACAACTTACCTCCATATGTGTGCATGAAAAGAAAGTACTTGATGTTGTCGTTGTTAATTTCCGGCCCTAAACAACCTGGAAATAATATAGATGTCTATTTGGAACCTCTTTTAGATGATTTGCGAATTTTGTGGGATAGTGGGATAGAAGTATTTGATGCATATAGGAATGAAACTTTCAATTTGAGAGCGATGTTATTGTGTACAATAACCGACTATCCGGCTTATGGCGACCTTTCTGGGCATACGGTGCATGGGAAAGAGGCATGTCCATTGTGTGGGGAGGATATCGAGTCTGAATACTTGAAGTGTTCTCATAAGTATGTGTATTTGGGAAATAGGAGGGGCTTGGATCCTGACCATTGTTATCGCAAGCAGCAGAAAGCATTTAATGGACGTCAAGAACATCGTCAACCTCCTAGAATTTTGAGTGGGCATGAAGTTTATCAGAAAGTAAAGCATATTGAGATAAAATATGGGAAGAAGAACGGCTCTAAATTGTCTACTCGTGGGTATAAGAAAAGATCCATATTTTTTGATAAACTTCCATATTGGCCTGACCTGGAGGTCAGGCATTGCCTCGATTTCATGCACATTGAGAAAAATGTATGTGATAATATTATCAATACCCTCCTGAATGTTCCCGGTAAAACAAAGGATAACGCCGCAGCTAGGGAAGATATGCAAATGATGGGTATTAGGCTAGAGTTGGCACCACAGAAGAGAGGTAATGGTACATTTTTACCGCCAGCAGCTTATACCCTTTCACGGAATGAGAAAAAAGAGTTTTGTGCATGCTTGAATGGAATTAAAGTGCCACATGGTTATTCGTCCAACATCAAAAGCCTTGTGTCGATGCAAGATCTAAAACTCACCGGGTTAAAGTCACATGATTGCCACACTTTGATGCAACAATTACTATCCGTGGCTATTCGCTCCATTTTACCTGAAAAGGTACGATATGCTATTACCAGATTCTGTCTCTTCTTCCAGTCCATATGCGATAAAGTCATCGATCCCGATGATGCGGATTCATTGCAGGACCTCGTTGTCACCTCTCTTTGTCATTTTGAAATGTATTTTCCACCCTCTTTCTTCACTATCATGATTCACCTGACCACTCACTTGGTTAGGGAGATTTTGTACCTTGGGCCCGTGTACTTGAGATACCAGTATCCTTTCGAAAGATTGATGAAAGTCTACAAGGACTATACATCTAATCGGTATCGTCCAGAAGGTTGTATTGCTGAACGTGCTATATTAGACGAAGCTCTTGCATATTGTTACGCTCATCTCTCTCCTGAGGAGTTAATTGGCGTTCCAAAGAATCGTCATAGTGACTGGATGACCGGAAAAGGTATTAGGGGCCGGGTTGAAAAAATTGTGTCACGTGACATGTTACATTTAGCACATACGTATGTGCTAAACAACGAAGATGAGGTGCAACCTTATATTGAACAACACAAAGATGAGCTCAAATACGATCACCCAAACAAGAGCGAGATGTGGATTGCAAACGAGCATAAGAAGACATTTGGAGAGTGGTTTAGGAATGTTGTCTTGGAGTATAAGAATTTGTATGGTGATGACATCTCTCCTAGGTTACTACGTCTTGGGTTAGGTCCAAATGCCAGGGCCACTTTTTTCAGCGGTTTTGCTATTAATGGTTATACTTTTTACACCCGCGAGCAAGATGAGTTGAGCACAATGCAAAATAGTGGTGTGAGTTCTGAATTTGAGGCAATGCACTTTGCTACTTCAAAAGATAAAAACCCTATTTGGGGAAAATGCCTTTATTATGGTGTTATTCAAGAAATATTGGTATTAGATTACATTGATTTCACAATACCTCTGTTTCGATGTAACTGGGTTGATAACAACAACAATTGTGTTCGAAAGGATAAAATGGGATTTACGTTGGTCAATTTGGATAAGGTTGGCAATAATAAGGATGATCCTTTCATAATGGCATCCCAAGCTAAACAAGTGTTCTATATCACCGATCCTATGGATAAGAAGTGGTCTGTTGTACTATCTATAAGGAGTAGACGGGGTGCACCCGATAATGGTGGGGATAATGATCAGGATGTCGTGTTTGAGGGAATGGATCACTCTTCCACTGTATCTTATTTCGACAATGTTGACACTGATCATGATAACATTGAAAGCATCTATATGCGTGATGATCATGGTGAAGGTATTTGGGTTAACGAAGAAACTATGTCGGGCAAGAAACGTCCCCGATCCTGAGGTGGTATTGTCTTTAGTTTTTGTTAGCTTTGGTCATTGTTGAAGATTCCCAAATTATTTAGCTTTTGGTCATTCATTATACAGTCTCCATGTTTTGGTTTCTGCTGATATTGCAGTGTATAGTGCTTATGATATTGCTGTCTTTGTTGGTTTCTGCTGATTATTATTGCAGTGTATAGTACTTATGATATTGCTGTCTCTTATAATTATAATTAAAAAAAAAATAAAGGTAAGCAACAACAACGGTTGTTGTAAATATACCCGTTGTGGTTAGTAATAACAACGGTTATTAATCACAAACCGTTGTCATAGTGTTTACTAATTACAACGGGTATGATACTATAACCGTAGTCATTACTCTATCACAACGGTTTGTTTATGATAACCGTTGTCAATATTTGTAGATAGGAAACACACACTAATAATACGACTGTACTGCAACACAAAAACTCTATCACAAAGATCTATTAAAGGAAATGATCATTTTTCTGTCATCATCTCCCTTATTATTTTTTAATTTGTGAATTTGTGAACTATTTCTTGAATTTGTGAATGTCATTTCCTGAATGTCGTTTATGTTTTTCACCAATTCAATGTCGTTTATTATTAGCAAATTTGTTAATGTCATTTCCTGAATGTCATTCAATTCTAATTTTGCTTTATCGATTGAATAGCTTTGAATTGAATTAGTTTAATTACTTCTAAACTTAAGTCAAAAAACAAATTAACGTATCAACATTAATATTATTAAATAATAAGTTCAAACGGCGCCACACACAAATGGCGCCAAAACAACAACAACCAAACAACCAAACAACCAAACAACTACAACCAAACAACAACAACAAATTAAATTGAGTCCGGGTAAATCTCCCGGATAGCTGCCACCGCTAGAGCATATGCATCAATCGGGTCAGCCTCGGCCAGAGCCAACCCTTCCCACTGCTCTACCTGGGTCACTTCAACGAGGTCGACCCCATTTGGCCAACGGTAACGGTCATGTTCGGAAGCCACCCATAGATATGGCCCAGGCTGGTGGTCCGTGCTCTCAATAAAATCTTTTCGCCCATGCCCGGCCTTGTCAAACATTCTTGCCAGTTTGAATGCGGACGCACGATGAGCATCCGACATCCCAAACTCGAAAACGAGTTCCCCTGTAAAGTGCCTGCGATGATAATTTGGCCACATCTTCCTGATTAAATAGCCATTTCGAATAAGCGTATCACGGAGTTTTTTGTAACTTTTACACACAACGTAGCCACCCTCAATATGACAAGGCATTTCTTTCATGATGCAAGCATATGGTTTAGTAAAAGTTCCAGACATTTTGTATGGTTGATGTTAGTATTGAGGCTGGGAAATTTTGTATGGTTTAGCAAATATGATATTGATTAGAGTTGGGAATTTTGTATGTGGTTGATAACCTGCTTGTATTGAGGCTGTATTTATAGAGAGTTATTTATTGGAGTTATTTATTCACATGCATGCATTGGTTCACATGAAGGCATTGATTCACATGCATGCATTGGTTCCCAAAACGACTATACATTCACATGCATGCAGTACGTTATTGATTGAGTAAATGTGTGAATATGCAGTCAATGCATTTACTGCAATGTGCATTGCATTTACTGCAATGTGCAGTCAATGCATTTACTGCAATGTGCAGTAACCCTATCACAACGGTTGTGGTAACGAAAACCGTTGTGGTTAGTAATAACAACGGGTTTTTGTACCAATAACCGTTGTTATTGCGTAATAACAACGGGTTTTTGTACCAATAACCGTTGTTATTGCTCAATATTATTATTTTTAATTAAAAGATATTGCAGTCCAAACCCGTGAATAAACAACAGCAGAACCAGCATTGATTAAAGCATCCATTGAACATCATCAATGGCAGCATAACCCCTCTATAAATACAGCCTCAAAACCCCTCCTTTAAATATTCCATAACTACCCTAAAATTAATATCATCAATGGCAGCAGTTAACCTTCCCAACGATGAACGACCCTTACAAAATTGATTGCAGATGAGGAGGAGGCTCTTGCCGTAGTTCCCGCTGATCATCACCCATTGATTAAAGGATCCATTGAACATCGAAGGGATTATTGGATTAAGAGGCGTGAAGCAGTCCGACTTGTCAACCAAGCGTCGTCATCATCATCGTCCTCTGTCTACCCACGTCGGCCTTATACTCGGAGGTTGGATGCCGCAAGAGATATGTTGAGCTGTACCCGTCCTACCTTATCTCCACATGCAAGACGTGTACTTGCAGGCATTGAATCTGTTATTGCAAAATACGAGGTTAATGATCCGGAAGTCATCAGTATCATCAATATTGTTCCGGATTGTTGGTGGCAGTGTGAGAAAAGCTTTTTACACTTAACCGGAATTGTTCCGGATTATTTAACATCTTTATTTATTTGATGTCGGATGAATGTAATGTACTTTATTATAAAATCTAGGTTATTCCTAATGAAATCAATGAGAAAGAATGTTGTTTAAAGTGTTTGAATTGATGTTCAATATTTTGATGTATTATTAGAAGTATATAAAAAAGGGTTTAGGGTTTAGGGTTTAGGGTTTAGGGTTTAGGGTTTAGGGTTTAGGGTTTAGGGTTTAGGGTTATTTTGAAGTAACACACGTATACTAATAATGATACTTAATAATTAAAAGTGATCCGATTTGAAAATGATACTTAATAATCATCACGCGGATAATAAATAATGATTTCTATCGAATTAAATAAAATAACCCGATACTAGCGAGCTAATTAATTTTGGGTCGGACAGTTTCAGGTTTGTGATGCAAAAACGGCCCGTTTATTAGCGTACTTGAATTGGATGAACGAAGTCGATCGCCCCCAGGCCATATATATATATATATATATATATCATTATTATTTAATTTGGGAAACATTGACGTACGTGTATATATAATACTTAGCTTGCTTACTTGAATTGCATGTATGTGCATTGATGAATCTGTTATTATTGCAAATTGTAGTACGAGCGTCGTTAATTAGAGATCCGGAAGTCATCATCATTTAATTATTATTATATATATATATATATATATATATATATATATATCATCATCAATAAGTAGTACATATATATATACGAGGTAATTAATAATGACATCACGTGCCCCCGACCCTGCCCAAAAGCGATCGACCCGAATTGAAGTACGTAGCTACGCTTGCTCTGATCTAGAAAGTGGATTGCCCGATCCGTAACTGCTGGCCTGGCCACCCGATCGATTAGTTTCAGGTTAACTAGTGATGCATGATAATTATAATAACCAGTTCCTTAATTAAAAAGAAAATGACCCGATTCGAGGTAATTGAATCAAAAACTAAAAATAATGAATAACTAACCCGATCGATAAAGTTATTAATTACAAACCCGCCGAATCTAACCCGATTGGAATTGATTCCCAGGCCAAACCCGATCCGAGCTAATAATTAAACGTAACTTACGCCTATAACATAAAATTTAGAGCAAAGTAAAATAAATTAAATTAAATTTAGAGCAAAGTTAAATAAATTAATTTAGAGCACAGTTAATGAGTTTATTTCGTGCCTCAAATTTTAATACCGCGCGCGCGTATCTGAAAAATTAAAAAAAATATACATAATCTATAAAAACGGTGTTTTAGAAATTCACCGTTGTTATTACTTTCAACAACGGTTTATAATAAATAAACCGTTGTCCTAGTGTTATTACTTTCTACAACGGGTGTTATTTAACCGTTGTTATTACTCTATAACAACGGTGGTTTGTAGGATAACCGTTGTCAATAGTTTCTCTTAATAAACCCTTTAGTTTCTCTTAATAAAAAATAATTTACAATCCTATAGAGTAAATTTTACACACGTACATTATCATCATCATCCTCCTCGTTTACAATCATCCTCGTTTACAACACAAATCTTTTTGTTTAGGATCATCATCATCCTCCTCGTACTCGTGATCATCATCCTGTTCTCTTTATCATCACCCTGTTCTCATTTTCTTTATCAGGTAATTTTTGTGTTTCGTCTTTAGGGTTTTAAGATTGAAGTTCATCTTTTTGTTTTCATTTTCTATTTATCGTTCTCTTTATCATCTAGTTTCATTCCTTTCTAAGTTTTTAGAGTTTTAGAATCTCTGGATGACTCTTTATTTGTTCAGTTACTATTTCATTCATTTCAAGGTCTTAGGGTTTTAGAATCGCTGTATGCATGACTCTGTTCCGTTACTATTTCATTTATTTTGAAGGTCTTAGTGTCTTAGGATTATCATGGGTGAAAAACGGAAAAGAGTAGACAACAATGATAAGGGGGATAAGCCTGGTGAGAGGGGGGCTTCGAAGTGCTCTGCAGCCCTTGCAGCTATAGCGGCAAAAACGCCGATGGAAATAAAATGGAGTGTGAAAGGTGTTCCTACTGGTCCAAATGCTAGCCATTTAGCCACTTGGATTGGAGTTACAACCAAACAGTTTGTGCCTATAGATTTAGATGATTTCAGGAATAGAAATCCTTCATTGCAGAACTTACTCTTGAAACGTATAAAGGTATGATAATATCTTTAGCTAAACACCATTTTATTTTGCATAAGTTACTATTACATAAGGCAGGAAGCCGTATAAAGGTTCGTGTAAAGGTATGATATTAGACAGCCGCTTATTAGGATATATGATGATGATGCAGGAAGCTTTCGATATTCCAGACTGCCATGATAAGTATCTATTACGTAAGGCAGCGGCAGTCTTAAGGCAGTGGAGGTGTGACCTTGCCAAATTACACTTGTATGTGGACAAGGAGACGGGGCAGATGCATAAGAGCCCACCGACAAAGTACCCCCACATCACTCAGCAACAATGGGATAATTATAAGGCGAAACGAGCTACTGGAAAGTTTCAGGTTAAGTATCCATGTCATATGTTTACATTTTTGTAAAACTCTACTTAAGGTTACATTTTTCTAAAAGTTTCAGGTTACATTTTTCTAAAACTCTACTTGTATCTATAATTTTCTAATTGTCTCATCTACTTGCGAGTTTATATGATTTGAAGAGCGTTAGCGCCAGAAATCGTGCTAACATCTCACAGAAGCGGGGGGTATATTATGGTTCTCGAGGCGGTTACAGATTGATAGAAGAAAATCTCGTAAGTAGCATCTATATATTAGATTTTTTTAATCATACTGGGACTTGATATACATGTATACATATATTATTTTTGAGTTAACGTGTAGGTGTCAAAAGGTGTGACCGACTTGAATCGGCACGTAACTTATAAAGAAGGGCACACGCCTAAAGGATCCCGAACATGTAACGAATATGATCAGGAACTCTTGGCCAACATAGTAAGTATTATTTTTATTAAGACGGGTTTTTAATAACTTTATTGTTCAATTCTTGTATGTCTAACTATCTATTTATTTTAGTAAAAAAAATTAAATTAAGTTTATTTAATATATTATAGGAGAATGTTCTGAAGGAGGTTGCGGAAGGAAATTCACTCCGAGTGGTCGTGACGACGTTCTTGCTAGAGCGATCGGCCGTCCCGAGCATCCAGGTCGATTAAGGGGCGTCCCATTACATGTCGGAGTCACGAAATATTATGGGACAACTAGATCGAACAAGAAGAAGAAAAATAAGGGGAAGGCTGACATGGTACGTATACCATTTGTTATTGTCATTTAAAATTCACATGTTATTGTTTTAACAAATTGCTGATTCTACATTTTTGGCGTGCAGGTTCAGTTATTGGCCTCCGTGATACTGAAGATGAATTCTGGAGGCAAGCCTTCCGAAGAAGAATTGAAGATGATGGAGGATGTCATTAAAAAGGGTGAGGTAGTGCAACAGATTTGCCAAGAGGCAGACACTACTACCTTGCAAATACATGAGGAGACGGCTGAGAAGATGGGTGAGGTACCTACTGCTGTCGAGGTTTTAATACCTCAAGCCGATAAGGTAAATATGATTTTTTTTTTCTGCATTTGTTCTTTCTAGCAGCCATGCCTTTGATTGGTTTATTTTATTAGGTAAATGAGTCGGAAAAGGGGACGCAACTTGAGGGGACGGGTGAGGTACCTAATGCTGCTGAGGTTTTGATACCTCAAGCCGATAAGGTAAATACGACTTAACCATTTTGAACCTCTGCATTTGTTCTTTCCAGCAGCCATTGAATGCCTTTGATTGGTTAATTAATTTTATAAGGTAAATAACTCTGAAAAGGGGACGCAACTTGAGGAGCCGGCTGAGAAGACGGGTGACAATAAGGAGGTATGTAGAATATAAGAAGTTAGTATATGCTGTCAGTGCTAAATCTGGTCTGGACATGTTCAAGTATAATAGCCTACCCACCAACAATAAATACTTGTAACTAACTTTACATTATATACTCAATATATATCATTTATGATATCTATTATATTTGGTATTTAGTAAATAATGTGTATTCTTCAGGCCACAAAACAGCGGGTAGTTGTTCGTCTCGCCGACCCTTCATTCAAAGAGAATGTGATTGTTGCTCGGGGTTTCGTATACCCAAAGCCCAAGGACTCAGCGGAAACCATCTTGGTTCATGGCGTACGACTCTTGCCGAAGCATGCAAAAGTGGGGATAGTAGGAGTCGTGAAGGGCTATGGAACCCGTAAACTGCCCGTCCCAGTCCGCGACGACATAGTAATACTGGCAGATGCGGTTAAATGTTTTGTCCAATGGCCTCAAAGCCACATTTACTTGGCTCGTGATTGTAAAATTCAACAGAATGTAGACGGGGTTAGAAAAATACATCTAATGTAACCCGCCTTTTGTCTTTGTTCATCACCTTCATAAATAGTGAAATTTATACTATGTTTTATTTTTGTTTTGTAGGTAACAAAAAACATGGATAAGTCTAACTCGATAGACAATAATCTTTCTACTACCTCGTCAAAACAACAACTTGATGAGGTATTTAATCAACTCTCTTTATATTTTAAGTTCTACTATCGCTTCATCATTGAAAGAGCAACTTAATTTAGTTAGCCACATGTAGGTTGTGAAAGGTAGCACACCGCATCATTTCCCCACGCTGAAAGAGGTCAGGAGTCTATCCCGTACTAAATATCATGGGAACGTTTACATGGAAAAAGTACGAACGGTGGCGATGCTGGAGCTTTATAAGGAGGCTGAGAGACGCATAGCAAGCGAGCAATTAATAGTTATTCCGCTCGAGAATGATATTGTAGGGGTAGAACGCCAAGCAATGCTGGATTGGGAAACGCTAGCCGTTTGGGCTGGCCGTGACGAGATTGATGTCCAACACCTATATGTTTGGATGAAGTAAGTTTCTTAATAAATTAAATCATGCAGTATTCTAATATTCTGACTAAGTAAGATATAGTGTTTATTATATCGGAATTAAAACCGGCATGTAGGTACTTGAACTCGGTTGTGATCCCCGCCGAGACCAATATTAATCCACTTCCTCAATACGGATTCATGTGCCCAAATGTTTTATCTATGCATATCGAGATGTTTTCGTATGAAGAACGTGTAAATTATATTGCTGGGGAGTTGGCGAAAAACAATAATGTAACAACCCGAAAATACCCGATTTTTCTAGTAAAAATATTTACTAACACTTTTCAGTAGAACTTAAGTTTTTAAAATAGGAATTTTTGTTCCGAGTCTTATTTTGAAATTCCGCGTTCGTATTTGGAATTTTTGAGGGATTCCATGAAAAGACCATTTTTAGTCATCTTTGACTTTTCTTGACTTTTTAAGTCGTCTTTGACTTCCCTTGACTTTTTAAAAGTCGTCATCGACTTTTCTTGACTTTTAAGTCGTCATAAACTTTTTCTTGACTTTTAAGTCATCTTCGACTTTTCTCGAACTTTTCAGTCAACTTTGACTTCCGTTGACTTTTCCCGACTCGTCTCATAAGTTTGAAGACCGAAATTTTATTTTAAAAAAAATAATATTTTTGATTTATTTTTATTTAGATTTATTAAGATTTATCATAATTTAATATAATTATTTTGAATTTATTCGGAATTTAAAGAATAACGTTTACGGTTTTAAACGAACGTCATTTAACTATTCCCGACTCATCGTAAAGCGCGAAACAAAATCGAAACTCGACTTTGGCATGAGTCACACGCGCATGTCATCGCTTTCCACTCACCATTAGATATTTTATTTATTTTGATTAAACTAATCAAAATATCTAGATATTTATTAACTTTATCGATCAGTTAACGAAAATTACGCAAATCGTTTACAAAACTGATCCGACAGTCACCATACCACACGGTTTTCTAGGCCTCTAATAGGGCTTGATATTTTCATTACTTTTCATTACAATATCATAATATCTAGATATTTAGTATATTTAACTTTATCGTTAATTATATTTAATCGTTTACCGTAAAATAATTATTAAACGCGAGTCAATTACGTAACAACAATTTCAAAACTCGACATACTTATTTGCCTATAACTACACGGCTCACCCAACACCATCATTACTCACAAACAACTTTTCATCTTACAATAAATCAAATAAAGATCAAAACCTCACTTTCTTTAATCGTTCTTCGTGTTCTTCGTCGTTCATCATTTGTTCTTCATCGTTCTTGAGCAAAACCTTCATAAAATCTTCATTTCTTAATTAAATCCTTCCTAATTTATATTTCTAGACTCTCCTCTTCGCTCCTCATCTTCACGTATGGTTTAATTTCAATTCCGTCAAGATCGTTTTCAACACTTTAATTATGGAAATGCATATTTTTAGTTCTAATAATGTTTTCTTGTCTTTTCTTATAGGGGAAGTTTGAAGACGAGTGGAGACTCGTTAGTTGGTGAAGATTAGTAGGGGGAGGTTTCTATTATATACTTCTTATTATTATTTTGGTGCTAATTGTTTTGCTTAGTAACGGGGTAAAGATTCCGTTTGACTCGACGAAATAATGTCACATAGTCTTTAGTTTTGTTATGTTATGATTTTATGAGTTTGTATGAATTTATCATTGTTTAGTGTCATGATAAATTTGATTGATTTTTTCAATAAGTTATGATTTTTATGTTGTGTAGGAAATTTTAACAAGTTTAGTGTTCTTGATAAATTTTGATGATTTTAATAAGTTATGATTTTTTATGTTGTTTAGGCAATTTTGATATGTTTAGTGTTCTTGATGAATTTTGATGATTATTCATAATCATGATTTTTGTATGATGGATGGTGGAATTAGATGTTTAAAAATGGATGTTGGTAATTAAAAACATGTTAGAATTAATTGGAAATTGGGGTTGTTGCTTTGGTTGTGTGAACCGTGGAGGAGGTGGCTGAACCGGACCAAACCAGACCGGTCCAGGCCGGTTCAGACCGGTCTGGGTTGGTCCATGGTGGGTCCGGGTTTTGGTCTTTGGGTGGTGTCAATGTTTGATTGTTTAATTGTTGTTTTGACGGGTTTTAATTATGTTAAAGCATGCGGGAAAATATTAGAAATCGGTTTTAGAAAATTAAAACAAAACAGCCCATTTATGTCAAAACAGGCCGTGGGCCCATCCAGGCCCATGTGGGGTCCGGCCCAACTCAGCCCGTGGGTCCCACTTTGGGACTTGTGACGGTTTTTGAGTTATCGTCATTTTTATCGCGTTTTGTAATAATTAGCAAGCGAGAAATATTAATAAGTAAAATATTTTATAAAAAAGGTTTTTCATTAAATTATTATTTCTCACATGTTAGAAATTATAAGACGAGACCGTAGTTTAATTTAATCTCCTTTTAGTCAAACGGGTTTTGGTATGATAGAATAATTCACATGTTAGAAGTCTTAATAAAATAACATGAAATGAATATGTTGATGTTATGTCTATGTGGAAAAGACTCTGTTTCTAGCCGGTTTGATCCAACGGGTTTGGTCAAACTAAGATCTAGTCAGCCCCGATTTGACTGATGACCCGTCGCGGGACTCGGGTCGGGGATTTGTCTTCAAGTAAAGTTGTATTTAATTACTGAATTAGCCTTAGTAGATACGAGGCGATATGATATTTGATTATTATTGATATGCAATTAGTCACATGATAGGATGTTTTTTTCCCGTGACTGTTTTATTATATGGTTGGTGTCGTGTTGACTAAGTACCCATAGAGAATTATGAGTATATGGCGTCTTGACCATGCTAATTCTAAATGAGTAGCTTGGACCACGACATTGATAGGCCGTACTATCTTTAACGAGCATACGGAGTTTGTCGCTTGATAGCGTTTGTGTCCCGGCTTGGTGGGTTTATATCCAAGTCGGGGCATGGCATCCTAAGAGTTCCGCTTTGGGAAGGGAGCCAACTTAAGTACTAGCCATCTCTGCTTAGGGGGTCGCCTAGTAGAGTTTCTCATATACGGTTATGTCATGGGACGGGGAACGGAATAGCTGTTGTCGCTAGGTCTGATCAGTCTAGGACTAGGATGTTTTTCCTACCTTGTGGTATAGCCTCGAGTTACAGAAGTCGACTATTGACTGTTCTAAGAACTTATGCCTGTTTCTAGAAGTATTGGTCTTTCATGTTTGTATGATTCTATGAATCTTAGAAGGTGAGATGCAAGCCGGCTAAGATTGATAGAGTTTGGATTACCGATTGTTTACTGATTCACATGATTACGTGTTGATTAGGGTTTGAGTGTATCATGGCCACGTTACAGGGTAACCTCTGAGCTAGCATACCAGCTTCCCTACCTCTTGTTATATTTTATTATCGGTTTCACATGATAGCTTTCATATTATAGGTTATATGTTAGTTAATTGTTTCATAACATGAAAAGCATATCATATATGTTAAGGTTTTGTATTTTCAATATACATTGCTTTTATGTTATTCATGTTTAATTAAACTCGACATTTCGTGGCTGGGAGAACTCGGAGTTACTCCCCACGGACTGTGGCTTCCGTGTTTATATTTAATGCGGTCGAACAGGTGGTGATGCATATTTGGGGTACATTGACGAGCTAGCGAGCGAAGTATTTACCTTGGACCTATATTCGGTTCTTAGATTGTATATTATTATACACTCTTTTATTCCGTATTTATACGGGAGATATGTCTCCCGTCTTGTATATTTCTTTTGTATAATATTATTTCCGTTTTGTAATGAACCTTTTTATTTATGACACCTTCGTTATGTATTCTCATATTTTATTTAGTTAAATTATTTTTTTTCTTTCCGCAAATTTGAAGGTGTCACAGTTGGTATCAGAGCTATTTTGCTCCCGACGCACGTTTGTGTACCTTGTATAAATCCTTGACCTTAATAAAATAATACACCGTTAGATAGAAGCGGTAGATTGTAGATTAGGATTTTATGTTGTGTATCTCTTTGTTCTTGGCTAAATGATAGTACTAATCTGTGTTTTATTTTGCAAGATGCTCCGAGTAATTGACAACAGATCTTAGCAGCTCTTACCGTTATTATCCAAAACCAGCAAAATCAGCAAGCCAATCATATTCCTAATCCTATTCCCGACCGTGAGAGACACGGAAGTTGTTCATGGGTTGCTTCTCAACTATCTAGGAGCCAAGCCAAAACCTACGGTGGTGAGGTAGATCCAGTTCAGCTTTCGGGGTGGTTACGTGAAATGGAGAAGAGTTTTTCTCTTTATGATGTCCTTGAAGAGGATAAGGTCCGTCTTGCTTCCCACTTCTTAGTGAAGGAAGCGGATCAGTGGTGGACTCTTTCGGGTCCTACTGCTAAGTGGGAGCCTAATTTCGGGTGGACTCGATTCCGGGAACTATTGGAGGCGAGGTTTTACCCGGATGAGTTGAGGCAGCAGAAGCTGAAAGAGTTTATTGATTTTAAACAGGGAGTTCTTTCGGTTCAAGAGTTCACAACCAAGTTTAATGAGTTGGCACATTATGCCACTCGACTTATTTCGAGGGAGGAAGACAAGGCTTTCTTTTACTTGGGAAAGCTTTCTCCCCAAGTAAAGGGAAAGATTAGTAAGGGTTCTACTTCTTTTGTCTCGATTTACAATGATGCTTTATGGGCGGAGAGTTCTATTAGGGAGATTGCCGCAGAGGCCCGTACTTCGTTTGTAGCTCCTAATGCCTTTGGCAAGAGACCTCTAGATCCTACTTCCCGACCTTCCTTTTCTCCTTCTTTTCCAACAAGAGGAGGAACTTTCAGAGTGGCAGGCAAAACGACAAAACCGTCCATTTGTCCCGAGCAGCAACACACAACGTCCTAAGGGTCGTATCTGCTTTCGGTGCAAGATGCCTATGCATCCGGGTTTTAGCTGTTTCAACAAGCCACTGGTGTGCTTTAATTGTCAGAAACCGGGACATAGGTATGATGAATGTCCTGATAAGAAGAAGACAACTTCTACACCGGTTGTTTCTGGGAGACCTAAGGGTCGGATTTTCATCATGAGCCGCGCAGAGGCCGATGCTCAACCAGACCTGGTGACTGGTACGTTTCAATTTATGAAATCCGTGTTTAATTTTATTAGATACGGGAGCTTCTTTGTCTCTTCCTCAGCCTCGTTTCCTTTTTCGCCTTCGCCTCTTTCATCTTATCTTAATCTTTAATAATGCTTCCTAATATTTCTTGTATCATGTTCTTTTATCCCTACTCTCTTGAGAAGTAGTTTTTCTTATTAGCTAACGTAAGGGTTACTAGGTGTGTTTTGAGGAAGTTTTGAATATGATACCTAACCGTCCTATGGAGCTAGTTTCGTGTTGAAATGATTATCGAAAATGGAGAATAAGTTTAGGAAGAAACTATCCTAGTGGTTTTAAAATATAAAAGCTTGAAGTTGCAATATCTTTTGAGGATCGACATAAGCTTAATAATAGTTGTGGTTGTGGTTAGAAAGTTGAGTGATTTTTAATGTTATTTGGGAATTTGTTGTCGTTAATTGTTGGACTATAACGGGAACAAATACTTTGTGGAATTAGGATTTGATGACGCAACTTGAGGAATATCGACATGAGCGAAAACCGATGTATTGAGAGTTTGGAAGAGATAAATAAAGTGATTACGGTCACATTGGCCTATGTTTGGCAAAAGTTAAGTGAATCGAGATTTGTGTGGCTAATCTCTTTGAGGTTTCGAGATTCAACTTTTGAGGATGAAAGGGGTTCATTGTAAATAAGTTGAGGTAATGAATTTTTGGAATAAAATGGATTAAAGGATTTCATAGTAAGTCCTTTACTTTGTGGTTGTTAGCGGTCTTGTTTCCTTAATTATACATATTTTGATGGTGATTTCCAATAATAGTTTCGATGGACCTTAGAAGATTCTAATGGAATTTGAATAATTGGGAGTTGTTACTCGATGTGTCATGCTTATGAAATATTTTGGTAGGAATCGGATGATTGAAAATGTTGGGGATATAGTGCACTCTCTTGAGGACTGGTTTACTTGTACAGTTAGTATTGTCGAGTTACAATCGACATTAGAATTTTCATAGAGGGAAGATAGTATTGTGGTTCATTCTTCTTTCTTCCTTTCCTATTTTTATTCGATTTATTCTTTCGAATATTCAGTTCCTTCTATCGAGTATTATTTCTCTTAGTTATATTACTATAAGCTTTAGTTAGAAATTTTAGGAATAGATAATAGAGTTATTATCCTTACTGTGAAGTTTTTGAATTAAAAGCTTTTAGAAATATTTTATGATTTCAAGTATTTTACCGTCAAGGAGTGTTGAGACTTGTTATTGGAGACGTTCGATAACTAGTTTCTCATTTATTGATGCGAAAATGTATCTTTTAAGTCTTTGATTTGGACGACGAGGTTTTTGACCGCGGACGAGAACCTTCCGTTCCATTGATAAGATCCTATATTTATATTACAAGTATATTTTTAACAGTTTTGAAATGGACCTACATATATGTTATGTTCTTTCTCCTAAGTTTCGAGGACGAAACTTTTTAAAAGGAGGGGTGATTGTAACAACCCGAAAAGTACCGATTTTTCTAGTAAAAATATTTATTAACACTTTTCAGTAGAACTTAAGTTTTTAAAATAGGAATTTTTGTTCCGAGTCTTATTTTGAAATTCCGCGTTCGTATTTGGAATTTTTGAGGGATTCCATGAAAAGACCGTTTTTAGTCATATTTGACTTTTCTTGACTTTTAAGTCGTCTTTGACTTTTCCTTGACTTTTTAAAGTCGTCATTGACTTTTTCTTGACTTTTAAGTCGTCCTAAACTTTTCTTGACTTTTAAGTCATCTTTGACGTTTCTCGACTTTTCCGTCAACTTTGACTTCCGTTGACTTTTTCCCGACTCGCCTCATAAGTTTGAAGACCGAAATTTTATTTAAAAAAATAATATTTTTGATTTATTTTTATTTAGATTTATTAAGATTTATCATAATTTAATATAATTATTTTGAATTTATTCGGAATTTAAAGAATAACGTTTACGGTTTTAACCGAACGTCATTTAACTATTCCCGAATCATCGTAAATCCCGAAACAAACCCGAAACTCGACTTTGGCATGAGTCACACGCCCATGTCATCGTTTTCCACTCACTTGAGATATTTTAATTGTTTCGATTAAACTAATACAAATATCTTAGATATTTGTTACTTTATCGATCCGTCAACGGAGATTTCGCAAATCGTTTACAAAACAGACCCGACAAGCCCCTAACCCACTCGGCTCTCCTCTCCTTTCCTCTCCTCTCTTAGACCTTGATATTTCATTACTTTTGATTACAATATCATAATATCTAGATATTATTTCACTTTATCGATCAGTTAACGAAAATTACGCAAAACGCTCGAAATCTGACCCGACAATCACAAGACCACACGGCTCCCTTACCCACTCTTAAGCCTTGATATTTTCATTATTTTTCATTACAATATCATAATATCTTGATAGTTAGTTTAATTAACTTTATCGTTAATTATATTTAATCGTTTACCGTAAAATAATTATTAAACGCGAGTCAATTACGTAACAACAATTTCAAAACCCGACATCCCTTTGTGCCTATAATTACACGGCACACACACACCCACATTACTCACTAACAACTTTTCATTTTACAATAAATCAAATAAAGATCAAAATATCACTTTCTTTAATCGTTCTTCGTGTTCTTCGTCGTTCATCATTTGTTCTTCGTTGTTCTTGAGCAAAACCTTTATAAAACCTTCATTTCTTAATTAAATCCGTCCTATCTTATATTTCTAGACTCTCCTCTTCGCTCCCCATCTTCACGTACGGTTTAATTTCAATTCCGTCAAGATCGTTTTCAACACTTTAATTATGAGAAATTAAGTTTTAAGTTCTAATAATGGTTTTCTTGTCATTTCTTATAGGGGAAGATTTTGAAGACGAGTTTGGAGACTCGTATATTTTGGGTGAAGATTAGTAGAAGGGTTTCTTATTTATATACTTCTTATTATGTTGGTGCTAAGTGGTTTTGCTAGCTAAGGTAACAATTCCGTTTTACTCGACGAATTAATGTCACATAGCCTTTAGTTTTTGGTTCATGTTATGGTTAATTATGATTTTAGTTAGTAACATAGCCTTTAGCTTTTGTTGCTTTAGTTTTTGGTTCATCTTTAATTTTAGTTCATGTTTTTATGAATTATGGATTTTAGTAGTAATATGATAAGTAGGATGATTTTTATGTTGTATGGAGTTTTTATGTTGTTTTGTGTTCTTTATGAATTTTGATGATCTTTCATAAGTTATGATTTTTATGTTGTGTAGGAAATTTATGATATGTTTAGTGTTCTTTATGAATTTTGATGATTTTTCATAAGTTATGATTTTTATGTTGTGTAGGAAATCTTTAATATGTTTAGTGTTCTTGAGGAATTTGGATGAATTATTTTTAATCATGATTTTTGCATGATGGTTGTTAAAATGGTTGTTGTTAATAAAAATCATGTTGGAAAGAAATTGGGTTGTTGTTTGATGTTGGAACCGTGGGAAAAGGCTGGAAAAACCAGCCTAAACCGGACCAAACCAGCCGGTCCAGGCCGGTTCAGACCCGGTCTGGGTTGGTCCATGGTGGGTCCGGGTTTTGGTCTTTGGGTTGTGTCAATGTTTGATTGTTTAATTGTTGTTTTGACGGGTTTTAATTATGTTAAAGCATGCGGGAAATAATTAGAAACGGTTTTTAGTAAAACCGTTAAAAAGGCCAAAACAGCCCATTTTGCCCAAAACAGGCCGTGGGGCCCGTCCAGGCCCATGTGGGGTCCGGCCCAACTCAGCCCGTGGGTCCCACTTTGGGACTTGTGACGGTTTTTGAGTTATCGTCATTTTTATCGTGTTTTGTAATATTTAGCAAGTGGGAAATATTAATAAGTAAAATATTTAATTAAAAAGGTTTTTCATAAAATTATTATTTCTCAAATGTTAGAAATTATAATACGAGATTGTAGTTATATTTAATATCCTTTAAGTCAAGCGGGTTTTTCGTAAGATTTAATATTTCACATGTTAGAAGTTTTAATAAAATAAACATGTAATGAATATGATGATTTTTATGTTCAAGTCTAATTGGTAAAGACTCTGTTTCTAGCCGGTTTGACCAAACGGGTTTGGTCAAACTAAGATCTAGTCAGCCCCGTTTTGACTGATGACCCGTCGAGGGACTCGGGTCGGGGATTTGTCTTCAAGTAAGGTTGTATTAATTATGAATAGCCTTAGTAGATATGAAGGCGATTGTTATTTGAATATGATTTATATGTAATAGTCACATGATAGATGTTTTTCCGTGACTGTTTAATTATATGGTTGGTGTCGTGTTGACTAAGTACCCATAGAGAATTATGAGTATATGGCGTCTTGACCATTCTAATTCTAAAGGAGTATCTTGGACCATGACATTGATAGGCCCGTACTATCTTTAACGAGTATATGTTCGCCGCTTGATAGCTTTTGTGTCCCGGGCCTGGGGGGCTTATCCCCAAGTCGGGGCATGGCATCCTAAGAGTTCCGCTTTGGGAAGGGAGCCAGCTTAAGTACTAGCCATCTCTGATTAGGGGGTCGCCTAGTAGAGTTTCTCATAGACGGTTATGTCATGGGACGGGGAATGGAATAGCTGTTGTCGCTAGGTCTGATCAGTCTAGGACTAGGATGTTTTCCTACCTTGTGGTATAGCCTCGAGTTACAGAAGTCGACTATTGACTGTGCTAAGAACTTATGCCTGTTTGTAGAAGTATTTGTCTTTCATGTTGGTATGATTCTATGAGTTCTAGAAGGTGAGATGCAAGCCGGCTAGGATTGATAGAGTTTGGATTATCGATTGTTAACTGATTCACATGATTACGTGTTGATTAGGGTTTGAGTGTATCACGACCATGTTTCTGGGAGGAACATCTGAGCTAGCATACCAGCTTCCCTACCTCGAGTTATAGTTTATTATCGGTCTCACATGATAGCTTTCACATGCTAGGTTATTTGTTAGTTATCTGTTTCATAACATGAAAAGCATATCATATATGTTTAAGTTTTGTATTTTCCATATACATTGCTTTTATGTTATTCATGTTGCATTAAACTCGACATTTCGTGGCTGGGAGAACTCGGAGTTACTCCCCACTGACTGTGGCTTCCGTGTTTATATTTAATGCGGTTGGCAGGTTTGTGATGCATACATTGGGTACATTGACGAGCTAGCGAGCGAAGTATTTACCTTGGACCTATATTCGGTTCTTAGATTGTATATTATTATACACTCTTTTATTTCCGTATTTATACGGGAGATATGTCTCCCGTCTTGTATAATTCTTATGTATAATATTATTTTCCTTTTGTATGAAAATTTTTATTTATGACACCCTTGTTTATTTATTTAAATTATTTTTTTTCTTTCCGCAAATTTGAGGGTGTCACACACCTAATTGGGATCGGGTATAGATGTACCGATCATTGGAGGCTCTACTGTACCGTATATGTAGTTTGCCAAAGTCAAGATCAAGCCTAATAAGTCCAAAATCAATCCCTCACCCACTGTGTACAAGACATCCCCATGTATGCAAATTCCCGTCAAAAGCGTGAAACATTGGCTAAAAAGATGCAATAAGGGAAATGCATTGAGGAATGACATTATGCACAACACAATTGGGTGGACAAAACACACAACTTTTATTAATTTTTTTTTTTAATTTTTTGATTTTTTTGGATTTTTCAAATTTTTCAAATTCAATAAACAACTAGACTAAATAAACAACGACACAAACTAAATTCCTCCCCCAAGCTAGAATAACACATTGTCCTCAATGTGCGAAACAGGTTTAAGCGCAAAAAACACAAAGAAGGACAACATAAGCAACAAAGTAATGGGGGACGACTCAACAAAATGGTAAAGAAAGAAAAGAAAACATACAACCGTGCAGCAGCTCCCCCAAGCTAGCTTGAAAACGGAGGCAAAGTACAACCCAAGAACCAAATTACCTATGATGAACAAGCTACTACAATACTAGATAAAATTATTGTCTTATTGTCAAAGCTATTAGAACCAAAACCAAATGAATTATTTAAAAATTAACATTATTAAATTGTCCAACAAAAATAATTTATTTCATAATATAATAAAACACGGGTTGCCTCCCGCGAAGCTTTATTTAAATGTCTTGCTAGACTCTTTATTAATGAAAATCATTCTTTGTGCCTTAAAAAGCATGTCAATGCCCTTAGAAGTCGATCATCACTACTACAAAAACAGGAAATGACAACGGTTAAAAACCGTTGTAATATTAAAAAGCGGACGTTGTTAAAGCCTCCGTTGTTAAAGGTTTTAACAACGGTTCCGATTAAATGAAAATACCGTTGTGAATAGTTTTAACAACGGTAAGAAGTCGTTGTTATTACTAGATAACTGTTGTTAAAACGTGTGAATAATTATGGTGGGAAAGATACGAGAACGGTTCTATTAAATAAAACCGTTGTTAAAGGTATGATTAGTTTTGGTGGGAAATATTATAACAACGCTATTTTTTTTAAACCCGTTGTGAATATAGTTAATTACAACGGAGTATAATAAAGAAGCCGTTGTGGAAAGTTTTAATAACAACCGGTATTCTAGAATAAACCGTTGTTAAAGGTATGATAAGTTTTGGTGGGAAATATGTTACAACGCTTTTAATGAATTTTGAAAAACCGTTGTTATTATTTTTATTATTGTTTTTGAAAAAATTGTAATTTGTTCCCCTGCCACCACTGAAAATCCTGCATAAATCAGAAGCAGTAGCAGCAGCACGCATCATAAACCAATTTCAGAAGCAGCAAAATGATATATCTATATATATATCAGAGCAATTCATGTACAGGGCAATTCATGTACATGGCAATTCATGTACAGCAGCAGCAAAATGATATATACAACCAAACTGATCTCTTTTAGAGCAATTCATACTTACAACTTGCTCTAATTAATGACTTCTACAAATTAAAGTTCCCTATCTGCTTCCAAAATAATCTAAGTTTCATTTATGCTTTGTTTGTTCAAGGACGTATTTGCCCAACAAGTCCCTTACCTCGTCTATATTGTGCTTAGTGTACTCAGGGACATGTGGCGTGTTGATTGAATACTGCGGATAAAACAAATAAAAGACATCGCTCAGTAGGGTAACAACAGTATAGGCATATCATACATAATTAGCAACATCGATCATATATATATAGCAGAAAAGATATCAGCTCTAATGAAAAAAAGTAAATAATAGCTACATTAAACTACTAACGCTTTCTGGAATGCTGATATATCTTCGCCTAATAATCTCCAACATGAAACGACAAACGTAGTATCCACATTGGATGCTATCCGGCTGTTTAGGGACCTATTATTACATAATAAACGAAGAGACGAGAAGGCAATTACCAATTAGTTTAATGCGTAATTACAAAAGACAGATGTATATGCGTAATTAGTTTAATGCACTTAATTATTAAGGTATTGTATTTGCGCGTACGTACCCCTGTTATCGTAATAAAAGTAGGGCCATCATCAGAATATTCTGTCGGTTGATTGCCGGTTGCTCTTTTCTTCTCAAAGGCCCTTTAAAAAAAGGAAAGAGGCCGAAAGTCACATAAACTTACTTAATAATAATAAATGAAACTTAATATTATGTGCCAAATCATCATCAGTATTATAAACTTACTTAATAATCAGCTTCTTAAAGGTCTCGGATGGTTGTCCATGCAAAGAGTCCAACCAAAATACTTTCTTCGTGGTCGGATTGATCGCTGCTAGCACCCAATGTCTCCTAGAGATCGAGAGACACATCATTATTAACAAGCACAACATGCATCATACCCAAACATATAAAACTGCAATTGTATTTGGAATCGTAATATTAATTATATATTACCCGGCTTCATTATAAGGGGCAAAAATGAGCTTATTGTTTTTCGCCAATTCCCCAGCAATATAATTTACACGTTCTTCATACGAAAACATCTCGATATGCATAGATAAAACATTTGGGCACATGAATCCGTATTGAGGAAGTGGATTAATATTGGTCTCGGCGGGGATCACAACCGAGTTCAAGTACCTACATGCCGATTTTAATTCCGATATTATAAACACTGTATCTTACTTAGTCAGAATATTAGAATACTGCATGATTTAATTTATTAAGAAACTTACTTCATCCAAACATATAGGTGTTGGACATCAATCTCGTCAAGGCCAGCCCAAACGGCTAGCGTTTCCCAATCCAGCATTGCTTGGCGTTCTACCCCTACAGTATCATTCTCGAGCGGAATAACTATTAATTGCTCGCTTGCTATGCGTCTCTCAGCCTCCTTATAAAGCTCCAGCATCGCCACCGTTCGTACTTTTTCCATTTAAACGTTCCCATGAAATTTAGTACTGGATAGACTCCTGACCTCTTTCAGCTTGGGGAAATGATGCGGTGTGCTACCTTTCACAACCTACATGTGGATAACTAAATTAAGTTGCTCTTTCAATGATGAGGCGATAGTAGAACTTAAAATATAAAGAGAGTTGATTAAATACCTCATCAAGTTGTTGTTTTGACGAGGTAGTAGAAAGATTATTGTCTATCGAGTTAGACTTATCCATGTTTTTTGTTACCTACCAAACAAAAATAAAACATAGTATAAATTTCACTATTTATGAAGGTGATGAACAAAGACAAAAGGCGGGTTAAATTAGATGTATTTTTCTTACCCCGTCTACATTCTGTTGAATTTTACAATCACGAGCCAAGAAAATGTGGCTTTGAGGCCATTGGACAAAACCTTTAACCGCATCTGCCAGTATTACTATGTCGTCGCGGACTGTGACGGGCAGTTTACAGGTTCCATAGCCCTTCACGACTCCCACTATCCCCACTTTTGCATGCTTCGGCAAGAGTGGTACGCCATGAACCAAGATGGTTTCCGCTGAGTCCTTGGGCTTTGGGCATACGAAACCCCGAGCAACAATCACATTCTCTTTGAATGAAGGGTCGGCGAGACGAACAACTACCCGCTTTTTTGTGGCCTGAAGAATACACATTATTTACTAAATACCAAAATATAATAGATATCATAAATGATCTATATTGAGTATATAATGTAAAGTTAGTTACAAGTATTTATTGTTGGTGGGTAGGCTATTATACTTGAACATGTCCAGACCAGATTCAAAATGGTTAAGTCGTATTTATTATTGTTGCGTCCCCTTTTCAGAGTTATTTACCTTATAAAATTAATTAACCAATCAAAGGCATGCAATGGCTGCTGGAAAGAACAAATATAGAGGTTCAAAATGGTTAAGTCGTATTTACCTTATCGGCTTGAGGTATCAAAACCTCAGCAGCATTATGTACCTCACCCGTCTCCTCAAGTTGCGTCCCCTTTTCCGACTCATTTACCTAATAAAATAAACCAATCAAAGGCATGGCTGCTAGAAAGAACAAATGCAGAAAAAAAAATCATATTTACCTTATCGGCTTGAGGTATCAAAACCTCAACAGCATTAGGTACCTCACCCGTCTCCTCAAGTTGCGTCCCCTTTTCCGACTCATTTACCTAATAAAACAAACCAATCAAAGGCATGGCTGCTAGAAAGAACAAATGCAGAAAAAAAAGAAGAAGTCATATTTACCTTACCGGCTTGAGGTATTAAAACCTCGGCAGCAGTAGGTACCTCAACCATCTTCTCAGCCATCTCCTCATGTATTGGCAAGGTAGTAGTGTCTGCCTCTTGGCAAATCTGTTGCACTACCTCGCCCTTTTTAATGACATCCTCCAGCATCTTCAATTCTTCTTCGGAAGGCTTGCCTCCAGAATTCATCTTCAGTATCACGGAGGCCAATAACTGAACCTGCACGCCCAAAATGTAGAATCAGCAATTTGTTAAAACAATAACATGTGAATTTTAAATGACAATAACAAATGGAATACGTACCATGTCAGCCTTCCCCTTATTTTTCTTCTTCTTGTTCGAGCTAGTTGTCCCATAATATTTCGTGACTCCGACATGTAATGGGTCGCCCCTTAATCGACCTGGATGCTCGGGACGGCCGATCGCTCTAGCAAGAACGTCGTCACGACCACTCGGAGTGAATTTCCCTTCCGCAACCTCCTTCAGAACATTCTCCTATAATATATGAAATAAACTTAATTTAATTTTTGTTACTAAAATAAATAGATAGTTAGACATACAAGAATTGAACAATAAAGTTATTAAAAACCCGTCTTAATAAAAATAATACTTACTATGTTGGCCAAGACTTCCTGATCATATTCGTTCCATGTTCGGGATCCTTTAGGCGTGTGCCCTTCTTTATAAGTTACGTGCCGATTCAAGTCGGTCACACCTTTTGACACCTACACGTTAACTCAAAAATAATATATGTATACATGTATATCAAGTCCAAGTATGATTAAAAAAATCTAATATATAGATGCTACTTACGAGATTTTCTTCTATCACTCTGTAACCGCCTCGAGAACCATAATATACCCCCCGCTTCTGTGAGATGTTAGCACGATTTCTGGCGCTAACGCTCTTCAAATCATATAAAATCGCAAGTAGATGAGACAATTAGAACATTATAGATACAAGTAGAGTTTTAGAAAAATGTAACCTGAAACTTTTAGAAAAATGTAACCTTAAGTAGAGTTTTACAAAAATGTAAACATATGACATGGATACTTAACCTGAAACTTTTCAGTAGCTCGTTTCGCCTTATAATTATCCCATTGTTTCTGAGTGATGTGGGGGTACTTTGTCGGTGGGCTCTTATGCATCTGCCCCGTCTCCTTGTCCACATACAAGTGTAATTTGGCAAGGTCACACCTCCACTGCCTTAAGACTGCCGCTGCCTTACGTAATAGATACTTATCATGGCAGTCTGGAATATCGAAAGCTTCCTGCATCATCATCATATATACTAATAAGCGGCTGTCTAATCTCATACCTTTACACGAACCTTTATACGGCTTCCTGCCTTATGTAATAGTAACTTATGCAAAATAAAATGGTGTTTAGCTAAAGATATTATCATACCTTTATACGTTTCAAGAGTAAGTTCTGCAATGAAGGATTTCTATTCCTGAAATCATCTAAATCTATAGGCACAAACTGTTTGGTTGTAACTCCAATCCAAGTGGCTAAATGGCTAGCATTTGGACCAGTAGGAACACCTTTCACACTCCATTTTATTTCCATCGGCGTTTTTGCCGATATAGCTGCAAGGGCTGCAGAGCACTTCGAAGCACCCCTCTCCCCAGGCTTATCCCCCTTATCATTGTTTTCTACTCTTTTCCGTTTTTCACCCATGATAATCCTAAGACACTAAGACCTTCAAAATAAATGAAATAGTAACGGAACAGAGTCATGCATACAGCGATTCTAAAACCCTAAGACCTTGAAATGAATGAAATAGTAACTGAACAAATAAAGAGTCATGCAGATATTCTAAAACTCTAAAAACTTAGAAAGGAATGAAACTACATGATAAAGAGAACGATAAATAGAAAATGAAAACAAAAAGATGAACTTCAAACTTAAAACCCTAAAGACGCAACACAAAAATTACCTGATAAAGAAAATGAGAACAGGGTGATGATAAAGAGAACAGGATGATGATCACGAGTACGAGGAGGATGATGATGATACTAAACAAAAAGATTTGTGTTGTAAACGAGGATGATTGTAAACGAGGATGATGATGATGATAATGTACGTGTGTAAAATTTACTCTATAGGATTGTAAATTATTTTTTATTAAGAGAAACTAAAGGGTTTATTAAGAGAAACTATTGACAACGGTTATCCTGCAAATCACCGTTGTTATAGAGTAATAACAACGGTTAAATAACACCCGTTGTAGAAAGTAATAACACTAAGACAACGGTTTATTTATTATAACCCGTTGTTGAAAGTAATAACAACGGTGAAATTCTAAAACACCGTTTTTATAGATTATGTATATTTTTTTTAATTTTTCAGATACGCGCGCGCGGTATTAAAATTTGAGGCACGAAATAAACGCATTAACTTTGCTCTAAATTAATTTATTTAACTTTGCTCTAAATTTAATTTAATTTATTTTACTTTGCTCTAAATTTTATATTATAGGCGTAAGTTACGTTTAATTATTAGCTCGGATCGGGTTTGGCCTGGAAATCAATTCCAATCGGGTTAGATTCGGCGGGTTTGTAATTAATAACTTTATCGATCGGGTTAGTTATTAATTATTTTTAGTTTTTGGTTCAATTACCTCGAATCGGGTCATTTTCTTTTTAATTAATGAACTGGTTATTATAATTATCATGCATCACTAGTTAACCTGAAACTAATCGATCGGGTGGCCAGGCCAGCAGTTACGGATCGGGCAATCCACTTTCTAGATCAGAGCAAGCGTAGCTACGTACTTCAATTCGGGTCGATCGCTTTTGGGCAGGGTCGGGGGCACGTGTCATTATTAATTACCTCGTATATATATATTTACTACTTATTGATGATGATATATATATATATATAATAATTAAATGATGATCACTTCCGGATCTCTAATTAACGACGCTCGTACTACAATTTGCAATAATAACAGATTCATCAATGCACATACATGCAATTCAAGTAAGCAAGCTAAGTATTATATATACACGTACGTCAATGTTTCTCAAATTAAATAATAATGATATATATATATATATATATATATATATATATATATATATATATATATATATATATATATATATATATATATATATGCTCAAATTAATTAAAAAGGACGGTTTATTGCTTTTTTACCACCTATTATATATAATATATATATTATATTATTGGGTATGTATGTATGTACATACGTTTTATCAACAAATAAATGGTTAATAATAATAGGCCATGCATATTCCGATCAGGTAGTTAGATTCGTCGGGCCGTTTTTGCATCACAAACCTGAAACTGTCCGACCCAAAATTAATTAGCTCGCTAGTATCAGGTTATTTTATTTAATTCGATAGAAATCATTATTTATTATCCGCGTGATGATTATTAAGTATCATTTTCGGGTCGGATCACTTTTAATTATTAAGTATCATTATTAGTATACGTGTGTTACTTCCAAATAACCCTAAACCCTAAACCCTAAACCCTAAACCCTAAACCCTAAACCCTAAACCCTAAACCCTAAACCTTAAACCCTAAACCCTTTTTTATATACTTCTAATAATACATCAAAATATTGAACATCAATTCAAACACTTTAAACAACATTCTTTCTCATTGATTTCATTAGGAATAACCTAGATTTTATAATAACGTACATTACATTCATCCGACATCAAATAAATAAAGATGTTAAATAATCCGGAACAATTCCGGTTAAGTGTAAAAAGCTTTTCTCACACTGCCACCAACAATCCGGAACAATATTGATGATACTGATGACGTCCGGATCATTAACCTCGTATTTTGCAATAACAGATTCAATGCCTGCAAGTACACGTCTTGCATGTGGAGATAAGGTAGGACGGGTACAGCTCAACATATCTCTTGCGGCATCCAACCTCCGAGTATAAGGCCGACGTGGGTAGACAGAGGACGATGATGATGACGACTCTTGGTTGACAAGTCGGACTGCTTCACGCCTCTTAATCCAATAATCCCTTCGATGTTCAATGGATCCTTTAATCAATGGGTGATGATCAGCGGGAACTACGGCAAGAGCCTCCTCCTCCTCTGCAATCAATTTTGTAAGGGTCGTTTCATCGTTGGGAAGGTTAACTGCTGCCATTGATGATATTAATTTTAGGGTAGTTATGTAATATTTAAAGGAGGGGTTTTGAGGCTATATTTATAGAGGGGTTATGCTGCCATTGATGATGCTTTAATCAATGCTGGTTCTGCTGTTGTTTATTCACGGGTTTGGACTGCAATATCTTTTAATTAAAAATAATAATATTAAGAAATAACAACGGGTATTGGTTACAAACCCGTTGTTATTACTAACCACAACGGTTTCGTGACCATAACCGTTGTGATAGGGTTACTGCACATTGCAGTTAATGCATTGACTACATAGGAAATGTAACGTACTGCATATTCAAAACCCGTTGTTATTACTAACCACAATGGTTTTCGTGACCACAACCGTTGTGATAGAGTTACTGCATATTGCAGTAAATGCATTGACTACATAGGAAATGTAACGTACTGCATATTCACACATTTACTCAATCAATAACGTACTGCATGCATGTGAATGTATAGTCGTTTTGGGATTTGTAAATGAATGTGAATCAATGCCTTCATGTGAACCAATGCATGCATGTGAATAAATAACTCCAATAAATAACTCTCTATAAATACAGCCTCAATACAAGCCGGTTATCAACCACATACAAAATTCCCAACTCTAATCAATATCATATTTGCTAAACCATACAAAATTTCCCAGCCTCAATACTAACATCAACCATACAAAATGTCTGGAACTTTTACTAAACCATATGCTTGCATCATGACAGAAATGCCTTCTCATATTGAGGGTGACTACGTTGTGTGTAAAAGTTACAAAAAACTCCGTGATACGCTTGTTCGAAATGGCTATTTAATCAGGAAGATGTGGCCAAATTATCATCGCAGGCACTTTACAGGGGAACTCGTTTTCGAGTTTGGGATGTCGGATGCTCATCGTGCGTCCGCATTCAAACTGGCAAGAATGTTTGACAAGGCCGGGCATGGGCGAAAAGATTTTATTGAGAGCACGGACCACCAGCCTGGGCCATATCTCTGGGTGGCTTCCGAACATGACCGTTACCGTTGGCCAAATGGGGTCGACCTCGTTGAAGTGACCCAGGTAGAGCAGTGGGAAGGGTTGGCTCTGGCCGAGGCTGACCCGATTGATGCATATGCTCTAGCGGTGGCAGCTATCCGTGAGATTTACCCGGACTCAATTTAATTTGTTGTTGTTGTTTGGTTGTAGTTGTTTGGTTGTTTGGTTGTTGTTGTTTTGGCGCCATTTGTGTGTGGCGCCGTTTGAACTTATTATTTAATAATATTAATGTTGATACGTTAATTTGTTTTTTTGACTTAAGTTTAGAAGTAATTAAACTAATTCAATTCAAAGCTATTCAATCGATAAAGCAAAATTAGAATTGAATGACATTCAGGAAATGACATTAACAAATTTGCTAATAAACGACATTGAATTGGTGAAAATAATAAACGACATTCAGGAAATGACATTCACAAATTCAAGAAATAGTTCACAAATTCAAAAATTAAAAAATAATAAGGGAGATGATGACAGAAAAATGATCATTTCCTTTAATAGATCTTTGTGATAGAGTTTTTGTGTTGCAGTACAGTCGTATTATTAGTGTGTGTTTCCTATCTACAAATATTGACAACGGTTATCATAAACAAACCGTTGTGATAGAGTAATGACTACGGTTATAGTAGTCTACCCGTTGTAATTAGTAAACACTATGACAACGGTTTATGGTTAATAACCGTTGTTATTACTAACCACAACGGGTATATTTCCAACAACCGTTGTTGTTGCTTACCTTTATTTTTTTTAATTATAATTAGAGACAGCAATATCATAAGTACTATACACTGCAATAATAATCAGCAGAAACCAACAAAGACAGCAATATCATAAGCACTATACACTGCAATATCAGCAGAAACCAAAACATGGAGACTGTATAATGAATGACCAAAAGCTAAATAATTTGGGAATCTTCAACAATGACCACAGCTAACAAAAACTAAAGACAATACCACCTCAGGATCGGGGACGTTTCTTGCCCGACATAGTTTCTTCGTTAACCCAAATACCTTCACCATGATCATCACGCATATAGATGCTTTCAATGTTATCATGATCAGTGTCAACATTGTCGCAATAAGATACAGTGGAAGAGTGATCCATTCCCTCAAACACGACATCCTGATCATTATCCCCACCATTATCGGGTGCACCCCGTCTACTCCTTATCGATAGTACAACAGACCACTTCTTATCCATAGGATCGGTGACATAGAACACTTGTTTAGCTTGGGATGCCATTATGAAAGGATCATCCTTATTATTGCCAACCTTATCCAAATTGACCAACGTAAATCCCATTTTATCCTTTCGAACACAATTGTTGTTGGTATCAACCCAGTTACATCGAAACAGAGGTATTGTGAAATCAATGTAATCTAATACCAATATTTCTTGAATAACACCATAATAAAGGCATTTTCCCCAAATAGGGTTTTTATCTTTTGAAGTAGCAAAGTGCCTTGCCTCAAATTCAGAACTCACACCACTATTTTGCATTGTGCTCAACTCATCTTGCTCGCGGGTGTAAAAAGTATAACCCTTAATAGCAAAACCGCTGAAAAAAGTGGCCCTGGCATTTGGACCTAACCCAAGACGTAGTAACCTAGGAGAGATGTCATCACCATACAAATTCTTATACTCCAAGACAACATTCCTAAACCACTCTCCAAATGTCTTCTTATGCTCGTTTGCAATCCACAGCTCGCTCTTGTTTGGGTGATCGTATTTGAGCTCATCTTTGTGTTGTTGAATATAAGGTTGCACCTCATCTTCGTTGTTTAGCACATACGTATGTGCTAAATGTAACATGTCACGTGACACAATTTTTTCACCCCGGCCCCTAATACCTTTTCCGGTCATCCAGTCACTATGACGATTCTTTGGAACGCCAATTAACTCCTCAGGAGAGAGATGAGCGTAACAATATGCAAGAGCTTCGTCTAATATAGCACGTTCAACAATACAACCTTCTGGACGATACCGATTAGATGTATAGTCCTTGTAGACTTTCATCAATCTTTCGAAAGGATACTGGTATCTTAAGTACACGGGCCCAAGGTACAAAATCTCCCTAACCAAGTGAGTGGTCAGGTGAATCATGATAGTGAAGAAAGAGGGTGGAAAATACATTTCAAAATGACAAAGAGAGGTGACCACGAGGTCCTGCAATGAATCCGCATCATCGGGATCGATGACTTTATCGCATATGGACTGGAAGAAGAGACAGAATCTGGTAATAGCATATCGTACCTTTTCAGGTAAAATGGAGCGAATAGCCACGGATAGTAATTGTTGCATCAAAGTGTGGCAATCATGTGACTTTAACCCGGTGAGTTTTAGATCTTGCATCGACACAAGGCTTTTGCTGTTGGACGAATAACCATGTGGCACTTTAATTCCATTCAAGCATGCACAAAACTCTTTTTTCTCATTCCGTGAAAGGGTATAAGCTGCTGGCGGTAAAAATGTACCATTACCTCTCTTCTGTTGTGCCAACTCTAGCCTAATACCCATCATTTGCATATCTTCCCTAGCTGCGGCGTTATCCTTTGTTTTACCGGGAACATTCAGGAGGGTATTGATAATATTATCAAAGACATTTTTCTCAATGTGCATGAAATCGAGGCAATGCCTGACCTCCAGGTCAGGCCAATATGGAAGTTTATCAAAAAATATGGATCTTTTCTTATACCCACGAGTAGACAATTTAGAGCCGTTCTTCTTCCCATATTTTATCTCTATATGCTTTACTTTCTGATAAACTTCATGCCCACTCAAAAGTCTAGGAGGTTGACGATGTTCTTGACGTCCATTAAATGCTTTCTGCTGCTTGCAATAACAATGGTCAGGATCCAAGCCCCTCCTATTTCCCAAATACACATACTTATGAGAACACTTCAAGTATTCAGACTCGATATCCTCCCCACACAATGGAAATGCCTCTTTCCCATGCACCGTATGCCCAGAAAGGTCGCCATAAGCCGGATAGTCGGTTATTGTACACAATAACATCGCTCTCAAATTGAAAGTTTCATTCCTATATGCATCAAATACTTCAATCCCACTATCCCACAAAAATCGCAAATCATCTAAAAGAGGTTCCAAATAGACATCTATATTATTTCCAGGTTGTTTAGGGCCGGAAATTAACAACGACAACATCAAGTACTTTATTTTCATGCACACATATGGAGGTAAGTTGTATATTGCCAACACTACTGGCCAAGTACTATGTTGGGTACTCATGTTTCCATGTGGGTTCATTCCATCAGTGGACAGCGCTAGACGTAAGTTTCTAGGTTCAATGCCGAAATCGGGATACTTAGCGTCGAACGATTTCCATTGCATACCATCTCCCGGGTGTCTTAGCTTCCCATCATTTATTCTTCCAGTTTCATGCCAAGTTAACATTTTTGAATCATTGCTATTCGCAAACATCCTTATGAATCTTGGTATCACTGGAAAATACCATAACACCTTAGCCGGGATCCCTTCCTTATCCTTATAACGCCACACAAAACAAACCGGACAATGGGTTAAGTTTTGATATAATTTTCGATACAATACGCAGTCATTTGGACATGCATGTATTTTCTCATATTTCATACCCACCCCTCTAATTAGTTTTTTAGCCTCATATGTCTTAACGGGAAGAACATTACCATATGGAAGCATGTCGTTTATCAAGGCTAATAAACTAGTGAAACACGTGTCACTAACCCCATTTGCCCCTTGATATTATACAACTTCACCACATCCGACATCTTTGTGTACTTACAACCAGGGTATAGAGGCGCTTCAGACTCACACAACTTCTCATACATGTTGTCAAGGTCATCCAAATTAATGTTTTCATCTTCAAAAGCATTTGATTCATCATCTTTTTCTTCATTATCTGTATACCCAACATTCAACTCGTCTGCTTCCAACTCAACATACTCGGCAAACTCGGGATCATCAGTTATCCTTTCGTATACCTCAAGATCATCTTCTTCAAAATTATTATCTTCCTCTAATGATTCCCCATGACAAATCCAACGGGTATAGGATCGACTAAAACTATACTTTTCTAGGTGAATTTTAACGTCCGGAATAGCCATATACCTAATATTACCACATCTTTCACAAGGGCATGGAATACTAGAAGAACCATTCAAATTGTTCGCAACGACTTCATAAAATTCAGCTAACCCATCCTTATAGTTTGGGTCACTCATATTCGCAGCATTCATCCAAGTTCGAGTCATTTATCTACATTCGTAGTATATATAGTAAGCCAAGTAATTCAGAAAATCCAACTAATTAAAACTAATTCAGAAAATGCAAGGTATAAGGCAACTAATTCACAAATAAACGAAATTCAGGAAATCAATAAAGAAAAATTATTAGAATACCTGATTAATAAGAAATAGCAGACGGAGATGATGACAAAGAGACGATCAGGAAATCAATAAATTATTAGTGTTTGTGGTTTTGTGATGCAGTATAATCGCTTTGTGTTTGTGCTTTTGTGTTGCAGTACAGTATTATTAGTGTTCTGTGTTTTTTTCATCTTTATTAAAAGTATTGACAACGGTTATTATTCATATTCACCGTTGTTATTAGGTTACCTATTTACAACGGTTAACAAAGTTAAATCCGTTGTTACAACTAACAACAACGTACAACAAAATCATATCCGTTGTTATTAATTTAAGCCAAATAATGCGCCAAATTAATAACACATTATAACAATGGGTTTTTCATACCCGTTGTTATTACTTTTCATTATTTCGCGCTAAATTAATAACAACGGATATAGAATAAACTGTTGTTATTAGTAAATTTATTTACAACGGTTATTTTAGTTCACGCCGTTGTTAAAACTAATAACACCGTTCGAAAAACTAACACCGTTGTTATTAGGTTTAATAAAATTCCGCGGAAAAATAATTATCCATTCCACAACGGTTTTTCTTTATTTTCGTGAGTATGCGTTGTTGATGGGGCGTTGTTATTGCCTGTATTTGTAGTAGTGTGCTCTTGACTTCCAATCTAGTTGGGAAAAGAGTCTACCGTTGGTGGAGTTTTCTTACAACAACAGTTATCATGCATCGATTAAGATGACTCCTTATGAAGCTCTTTATGGAAGGAAATGTCAGAGTCTTATATGTTGGAATCAATTGAGTGATGTTCGTGACTTAGGCCCCGATGTTCTTGTTGAGACCATTGATAATATGAAGGTCATTCGTGATAGAATGAAAGCCGCTCAAGACCGTCAAAAGTTTATGCCGATATCCGAAGAAGGCCGTTAGAATTCGAGGTTGGAGATAAAGTGTTCTTGAAAGTATCTCCAATGAAGGGTGTTAAAAGGTTTGGTGTTAAGGGTAAATTGAGTCCGAAATACATTGGACCCTTTGATATTGTGGAAAGGATTGGTGCAGTTGCTTATAAGTTGGAATTGCCGCCGAATTTGGCTAAGGTTCATGATGTTTTTCATGTTTCTCAATTGAGAAAGTATGTTAGTGCTCCAAGCCATGTCTTTCAAAAGGAATTGCCCGAGCTTGAACCGAATCTATCCTTTGAAGAGAAGCCGATCCGTATCCTAGATCGTAAGGATAGGAAGTTGAGAAGTAAAGTAGTTCCGTTGGTGAAAATCTTGTGGAGAAGTGCTAATGTCGAAGAAGAGACTTGGGAAACCGAAGCTTCTATGCGTAGTAAATATCCGAGTCGTTTCGAGTAAGGTAAATTTTTATTTTCCTCAAGTTTCGAGGACGAAACTTTTTAAAAGGTGGGGTGATTGTAACACCCGGAAATGTACCCTATTTTTCTAGTAGAAATATTTTACGGATACTTTTCAGCAATTTTAAGTTTTAAATTATCTTTTTAAGTTCCGAGTCGAATTTTGAATTTCCGAGTTCGTATTTGGAATTTCTGCGAGATTTCATGAAAATGTCGTCGTCAGTCTAGTTTGACTTTTCTTGACTTTGGTAATCGCCTTTGACTTTTTCTCTACACATCTCACACAACTCCCTTCCTTAACCTAAAATCTCATTAAACACAAAATCAAACACAACTTCCTTCTTCCTTAAGAAATCTTATTTCCCTCTTTGATTTCGATTTCATAATTCGCATAACTTCTTCGTTACTCGATAGAATTTACGTAAGTTTATCTTATTCTTACTCCCGTACCTTCCTCTATCCGCGTAGATGTTAAAATCATCGTCTTTCTCGCTTTTCAAACTTTCCGTCTTTCTCAAGATGAACTTTATTCATCTTTTGACGATCTAATTGTAGGTGGCGACCTCCAAGATCCCGACAAAGACTATTTCCTTATAGAAAGGAGCTTGACGCTTAGGGAGACCGCATAAAGGTCACGGTGAAGGGTGTACTCGGTAATCACTTACGTGTTTTAACCTGTTTAATATGCTAGAAATCGTATTAGGAAGACGATTAGGAGATTAGAAACCATGCTATTATTAGTGAATGATGTTTATATGATGAATATTGATGATTTTACTTGCTGGTTGATAGATTATTGCAGTAAATCTGAGCATTGAAATGATTTGCAAGGATAGGATTGATTGTTGTGAAGGCTCTCGTTGTGATTTGGAAACAGGTGTTTTCACGTTCGTAAACTCATTCACTCCGTGAAACTCTCATTTCAAACGGTCGTGAGATGCACGTCCAACGGATCTTGAAAGAGTGGCTGATGTTTTTACCTTGTGTAAGCGGAGTGTTTCACGGTCGTGAAACTCATTTCACGGTCGTGAAACCTCATTTCACGGTCGTGAAATACAAGTCACGGTCGTGACTTGTGCAGTTTCACTGCACTGACTCTTTTTGGTAGAATGATCATATCTCCTTCGTTACTTGCTTGTTTTAGGCTTGTGACCATTCGTTGGAACCGTAAGAGGATAAGCTATCACCTCGAATTCGAATTTCTGTATTTTCATGTCTAGAACTCTAGTTATGACAGTTTGAAGTGAACCCTTGTTTTAGTTAGTTTCCAAACTTGTTGTTTTGGAGAGTTATCTATGTTTCTTAGTTATCATGCTTCTTAAACTTGTTCTAATGCTTATGTATCATGTATTGATTCATGTTTTGGATATATGATATCTCTTTCGCTTGTATCACATGTTTGTGACGGTTTTCGACATGTTTCCACTTTGAGTCGGTTTTTACAAATGAGTCGGTTTGAGCACTATTTTGTCTTGTGCTTTGTACTCTCATTCCCTTGGCTACCTCCACGTTTGTAAGGATGGAATGTCGGAACGGGGAGGTATCCTACTGCTTAAATGCATGTGTTATTGGGCATACGACGACGTTGTTTGGAGTTGAACGCTATCTTTGTTCGACTCACGCCCGGCCTCAATGTTGTATACTTGCGAGGTGGGTTATTTGCATTTAGCGTATACCGATTGTTTATGGGCCTAGTAGCTCTTTTCCCGCCTCTTTAATGTGAATGTTTGCTACCGAATTTGGGGTACTCGGGGTCATATGCATTGACCGAGTCTTTATGCGAAACGTTTCTCACGGCATGTCGAACTGGAAAATGCGATTCCGGGATTCTGGCCAGATTTAGACTAGGACCGTATTATTATCGTCGTCCTACCGGAGGAAATTAGTGAACATATACGAAATGTGATCGTGTATGCGTTACAGGGAACTGCTTATCCCGTGGATGCCTTTTAATCATACTTGCCATGTACACGATGCTAGTGCGTTTCATTTACCGTGAGAGATGTCGTCTTTATGTGGTTATACTTGAATGCGTGATTCCATGATTTATTATTCATGATCATTGCATGACTTGGCATGGTTGTTTGTCGAGTCTCAATCTTATCAATCTTATCAATCTTATACCGCTAACGGTGAGATGTAAGCCCTAGTGAGCGTATTCGATTGCCTAAGAGTGTCTTTCCCGAGTCTTGAATAACATGATGGTTCGGATTTGTATTCCACATGATCTTATCATTTTATCTCGTATTGCCTATCTTTTCTTATTGTACCTCACATGGATATATATTTATATGCATGATTTTACTTTCGTATTTCCTTATATGTTCGTTTGATGTGATATGGCTGGGAGAACCCGGAGTTACTCCCCACTGACTGTGGCATTCATGTTTTTCATGGATGAACAGGTTTCCTGCTTGGATGATTTGTGGATGTGACTTTTTGGGGTTCGGGTGTGAGCTAGCGGGCGTTGTCCCTGGAAGTTCACCTCTAGACGATAGTAGCTAGTTTTGGTTAAACACTTGTTCTTTGCTAACATTTTAAGCGACCCCGTCTCTTTATTGTATATTCCGTACTTAGTTTGTAACATTTTGACACTCCTCGTTTTATTTAACTTGCATGTATAAAAGTTTTTAAAAAACTACCTATTTCCGCATTATAATTCGCATGCTTGTTTGTTTTATCTTTCCGCATTCGCGAGGGTTGTCACAGTTTATATTTAATTAGTTCGAATTGATCGTATTTGCTAAATATAAAGGTTTAATCATAACATTTATGAAATAAACCCAAAATAAAATATAAAAATCATAACAAATTGAAACAAAAAAATTTGTACATTCTGGAACATTTACAGGAACTCTAAAAACCATAAAAATTTGTCCAAAAATTTTGAATTAAGTTTATGAACAAATAGATTTAAACTTATCGGTTTTATCAAATAAAAACCAATAAATATAGTAAATAAATGAAACAAATTATAACATTTCACCAATATCATATAAATCAGATTATAAAATGTACAAAAAAATTTCAAGACCATAAAAGAACGTTTCAATTTTATGAACATAATAATCTCACTTTATTGACTTTTATCTCATAAAACTCAATAATCATGCAAAACTTAATTAAAAGTCACGAAATATTACATACAGTATGTAAAACATGCATGTGAGATCATATAAAAATTTCATGGCCAGAATCAACATGAAACTATTTTTCGTTAACTTTTAACATAAAACATGCATATTAACATGATTTAAAGGCCATAAATAAAAATAAATAGCACATTTATCCCTAAAATCACTAAATTTGACCACAACCATTTTGAGGTCAGTAGGTATGCATGAAAATCAAAAATTTCGTGCAAACCAATTTTTAACACAAATTTTCAATTTTACCCAAGTTATCGTATAACTCGATTTTAATGCTTAAAATCAACATGCATGTAACATTTGAGCTCTTATACCTCTAATTAGTTCATTAAATTACATTAACTTAATGATTTAGGATCTAGTTATCATGCATGCAAATATAAAAGCATAAAAGAAAAGATAAGACGAAAACATCCTTACATTGGGAATTTTCGGTTCAATATGGCCACAATAAGAACTCCTTCTTATTGTTCTTGAGCATGGAATTAGTGGATGATCCTCCATAAACTAACCTCCAAAGTATAAGGTCTCCTTCTTGTTGCACCCAAAATTAAACCCAAATAATCTTAGCTTATTATTAACTAGATAATAAGTAAGACATAATACTACTAATATTATTGTAATACTACTCTAGTAATACTAAGAGAATATTAGTATTTTTGAGAGTTGTGGAGAGAAGAGGTTTTAGTGAGAAGAAGTAAAATAAGCATTAAATGAACATCTAGTGAAATGAACAACCAAAATGCTCTTATATAGAGCACATGGCCGGTCATAGCACTCAACATAGCCCTTATTTTTGCTCAAAATAATCACATGCATAATGGTAGTGTGTAAGAGTGGTTATGATGATTAAGTTATGGAAGATATGTCACTATCATATAGTTGATTGTGGGTTAAGAAAAGAATAACACACATGATCCTTTCATGTGCACAAATCCGGTCCATTATGCCATATAATGGTCCATTTTGATTTTTGATATTTGTCTCACAAATACTTATTAATCATATGCTTAATTATCTAGTATAATCAACTGTTAATTTGATCATAAAACAATTATATGACTCAAAAAATAAACAATATACACTTAACTTTTAAGTGATATTTTACCATTATATCAATATATAATGGGTCCCACAATGCCCAGTTAATTTATTTTACAACTCTTTGTAAATATAATTAATTAATTACCTCTACCTCAAAATATATGCATAACCTCAACTAATTTAATGAACTAACTATTAATTATTAAATTAAATCTTATTTAATCGTATTAAAGTAAGACGTAAAATTTATTCAGTCAGTTATCGTATAATTGACTAATAAACTTAACTGGAATGAGTTCCTAACTCAATTAATAAATAACTCTCGTAACTAAACATACATATCAAATATATGTAATGCCCTAATTAAACTGTATCGTATACAAATAATTAGTATTTTATTTGGCTCTCATCCTATAGGTGTGACCTAAAGGGATCAGTTGATCACCGCCGCCATACGACAATAACGTCAAACTCTAGTCAGCTGAGCGTTACCGATTTACGTTAATCAACTGACGTGGAGTATCAAAATATACTAATCATGCCACGTATATTCCAAATGAGATTTATTATATAAATGCACTATTGTGGAGGACACTTACTCTAACACTTATTAGCTGACTTTTGCACTTTAATTAAGCAGTATTTGTAAGCCTCTTTCAGCCCTTAGTGTGACAACCCTCGCGAATGCGGAATAATAAAACAAACAAGCATGTGAATTATAATGCGGAAATAGGTAGTTTTAAAAACTTTTATACATGCAAGTTAAATAAGACGAGGAGTGTCAAAATATTACAACTAAATGCGGAAGATACAA